>VZRR01005965.1:320769-465488 GCA_013398015.1 Oreocharis arfaki
CCCCTGCCAGCAGAAATGCCCAGCTCAGAACTGCATCATTGCAGTCATTGCTGCTCTCAGTAGCTGGTCACTCCCTGACACAGCCTGCTCTGCCCCTAAAATGAACCAGATTTGTTACCTTGGGACAAATTTTCCCCCGAATGACAGGATTAAATTTCAGCCCACGGTGGTCATCAATAATTACAAAGAGCTAAAGTGAGTCACTTTTGCCCTTGCCCCCTCACTCCTCCCAAGTTCTGATACTGCAGGATTTCTGGCCATTATCTCCTACTGGAAGACATTGCCAGTTGTATATTGAAAGACAGAGACCATTTGTTTTCTTTTTCCTTTTTTTTTTTTTTTCGTGAAATGTGACCTTTTGTTTTGCCCATTGGGTCTGGTGGCACTTTGGGATTGTTTTGGTTTTTGATTTGGTTTGTTGTTTGTTTGTTTGTTTTTTTTTCTTTTTTAAAAATCTTGACCTTACTGTATTTTGTAAGGATTGTGTCCTGCACAGCTGCTTCGTGGTTCAAAAAAGGCTGGTCTCTAAACAGGACAGAAAAGTCTTCTTTCTTAAATGCAAACCCATCTTTTCCTAGAGATGAGCATGGCTTCACTGAGAGAAGTTCTCTGGCTCTTGGCTTCCATATGCCTTGAGGTCATAGCCTGCAAATGAGAGCCCTTTCGGGGAAGCCACTGGGGGTTTGATTTCTAGTGATTCATCTCAGAAGTAAATCAGAAAAACAAATGTATCACCTGTGAAGTCTGTGGAGAGCTGCCCAGAGGAACCTAACAAAGTGGAAAGGATCAAGCCCAATGAGCCTGAGGTTACTTCAAAGCCTGTCCCTGTCAGATTAAGAAACTAAAAGTGAAACTTGATGAGAAATGTCGTTGTGAGTGGGAGAGTAACATTTTCAGTCTGGACCATGTCATACAGATTGGTGACTTGGCTGGAGAAAGGGAGGTCTGGGCCATGTTCTTTCCTGATTTAACATCAGTTACGGGTTTGAGTGTTTATCCATGTGTTTTAGTTACACTCCAGCACACTCAATTTTGTGGTTATTACTTTTCTTACTCCTAGAGATAGTTCTGAGCTTTGCTGCTTTATTTATTTACCTTTATTATTATTTTATTTTGAATGAAGTGTGAGAAAAACATGGGCTGGAAGTAATGCCCTAGACTAGGAGAAACTCTGAAAGTAATTGCTGGATAAGGAATTATTGTTCCATTTTGATCAGTCAGGTCTTTAAGGGCTTTTGGTAGCAACACCAACTCTGTTAAACAACCAGCCATATCATGTTCAGCAGTGTGAAGCACTTGGATGAAGACCTGTGCTGATGCCAAGGGAGATGAAATACGTTGCTAACTTCTTTTTTGGGGCCACATCAGCTGATGTTAAAATCAGCTGATCCTGAAACATCTGTGAAACCTGAAGTCTGATAGGAGTACGTTTTAGACATTGAATAAGCAAAAGATTCATGACTGTATGCCAGAGAGACTGGGAACACTTGCGAAACAGAGAGTATAAGTCTTTGTGGGGGTGGTACCTGGGGAGAAGTTGCTAGATCAAATCAAGTCCACTCACAAAGTTGTTAAAGAATTGATGAGCCAGAGAGCTGCTTGAGTGAGATTACACATTGATGCATAATGCATGCCTGAGGCTTTTAGTCCAAATGTAAACAGGAGATAGAAGGGACAAGACATGCATGCTCGCTAGGTTCTGGTTTCAGTGTTTGCAAGGACTTTTATTTTTCATTAAGCTCCTTGTCTTTTGGTAAAAAATAACCCCATCACTGTGGAACCTAACATGTTGCATTAAGCACTAAGCTGTGAAGTGTTTCTAGATTTCCTGGCATTTGGACCTGGCTCACAAAAAAAAGGAATGAACAGTGGCCTGCAAATAAGACACAGAACAACTCTTCCTAAATGTCCTCATGACTGCAAAGCAATATTGCAAAAATCAGAATCCAAAGTACTGTTGAACATACGACATTGCACCAAGAGACTGAATTCAGCTTTGTTAGAAGAACAGCCCACGTTAGCTTCATTTGGCTTAGTTTCAAATGCAGACATCCTGTTTTGCACTCCTGTAAAATGGATGCAGTAGCCCCTCAAACTTCTCAGCATGAAAATGCACATCCTTTGAGTTAAAGGAGGTTGCTGCTCTTTTTGGAACAGCAGTTCTGAAACTGGAACACTGGATAAGTTGCAAAAAATAAAGGCAAAGCATTAATTTGTGGAAACTTCTGATAAGCCACTTCTGTTAAAACTTCTGTAACCATCACCTGGAGCTGTGGCAAGATTTTTGACCAATGTGAGAGATCCCATTTCTCAGCATGTTCACCTTGGATGTGGGGAGTATCCGTGTTCAAATGTCAGGTATCAAGCTTGAATTTGAATGTGAGGTTACTGTGTCCCATGCATTAACCAGCTGTCTCCTTCATGCTCTCAAATATCAGTAATCAATCTAATTTTTGGAAGGACAACACAGTTAAGCAGATTTTGTCTCTCCTTCAAATGCAGAATGGGAGCAAGTTCTGAAACACTGATGATCCTTCTTTTTCTCATCAACCCTAATGGCTGCTTGTGGGTTTTTTTCTACTGTAACTCACAAATCTGTAATGCAGAGTGCACAATATAAGTGTAAATCACTTTGGGAATGATAATGAAGCTTATCATGGATAATCTGGAAACGACTGCTTCCACTTCTGCACAGACCTGTGCTGGAGCTCGGGTGAACATGTGTATCCCAGTAATCAGTAAATGAAATGCAATTAGCAGGGTGATGGGATTAATCACTTGATCACCACCTTAGACCTCAGTGACTATGCTGAGATCCCTTGATGGATGATGATGTGAATTTGCAAAGAGTTGTTCATTCTCATCACTTGTTCTTTGCCCTCCTGTGGCGAAATTAAAACAGAGTCTGAGCTGGAAAAAAAGAAGCCACACAGAAAACTCCAGCAGTAAGAATAAATTAGAGAGTTAACTAGTTCAGCAAAATGGAGCAACAGCATTGTCTTAGAAACAAAAATCCTGACATTTCTTGTTTTGTCATTTGAGCCCTGGCTCCTTTTCTTTTGTTTCCACTGCAGAAGCAGGAAGACAAATGTGATAGGGTGGTGCATGTGCTTTTCCAGTGGGGAAAAATCACTTACAGCTCTGATAATTGACAACAAAACAACATTTTGCCCATTCCAAGCTTGTAGTTTGAATTCTCTCTCCGTTATTGAAGTTCACAATGCACAGCCTTTCAGACACGATTTATAAATCATTGCTTGGGGATCACAATTACTTCTGGCCCAGTCTGCCTGTTTTCTGTTTCAGAAAGATCTTCTGTAAACTTCTGACACACAAAAAAAAACCCATCCAGACTTCTGTTGTGTTTATTTTTACTTGTTGTTTCATCCACCTTCCCTGGTAACATGTACCAAGTTTATTACCCTCCACATGATGTGGTCTTACATGGTTCTGCGTTCACTTTTGCCTTTCTCACACAATGCCAATATCTGAGTTAATGTCTCAGCATTTACTCAGTTCTGTAAAATCGTCTCAGACTCCGTGGGCTAGTTTTGGGTTGTTTGAATTTTAGACAGGCTGATTTGGATAGTAATTTTTCTTTATGACAATAAGAATGTAAAAAATGTCCACCTGGTTCAAACTTAGGGTTTCTCAAGCCCACTATTTTGTCTACAAGAATGGAAATAAAAGCCACTTTGGGAGAGAGTGCGAACCTAGCCACTTTCTGCTCCGTTCCTACAGTGGTTCCTCAGCACCAGCACTCGTTGTTTTAAGGATGTTAAAGGGCACATCCCTGCCTGTTCTTTTTACTGTTTCATACAGACTGAAGTGGCATCAAATTAGCAGGAGGCATCAAATTAGCAGGAGGCATCAGTGTAACCGAGAATTGGTTACAAGAACAGGTGGAATTTGAAGCGGGAGCCTGCAGGAGTCCCATCACTCATCCTAGACTGGAAATACTCCTGAGTACCTGAGTGCTCTGGGTAGACAGTGTCCCAGGAATGGCACGCCCACAGCAGGATGTCAGTCTCTGGGGATGAGACCTCTTGAGTGCATCTGATTTACTTCTGTGGGGTGGATGGGGTCCACCGAAGGCATGGTGGATCACTCAGGCTTGGTAATATCACCGAAACAAGGTGCCTCTAGAGAGACTGAAACCCAAACTTTTAGACTGAAGTAGCAGAAGGTTGCAAAGGCAACAGGATGAAACACAGTTCCAGCTTAGATTGAACAGCCACGTGCCTCTCTGTTTTGCTTTCCTTCCCTTTTCCTAAAATTATGATGACATAAGTGTGAGGGTTTAACTTCAGCCTGGATGCCTGTTTCCCTTTTACTATCACTTAACCTGCAGGCTGTGCTTTCTGCCAAGTCTGCAGCGTGCCCTTATCTCAAGGATGTGATTATGCAACTTTGGATATCATACAAGACAGGGATGATACTTGCATAATCAAATTAAATTATTATGGTGCGTTATCAACTTTCTGTAGAGGTCCTGTGTGGTTGGTACTTAACTCAGTGCAACCCTATTGTGTGGAGGCGGATATTAACCGAGGCTAATTTTGTCCTGAAATGAAAACAGTCCATTTTTCAGTCATAGGTATAAATATTTGAGTGTATATCCCACTACCTCCTTCCACAAAAATAAGGTGTGCTTATATTACAGTAAAATTGTGTTGTTTGTATTGAGATCAGGGGGGTGTGTGTGTTTGCATGTGATGCCTATACCTGTGTCTGGACAGTTTCACCCTGTGTGAGCATGTCCACAATTATATAACTTTTTCCACCAAAGTAGGCTTTACTGTTTTTACTTGGTGCAGATTTATCAGAGGATACTACAGGTTCTGTTACCTCATTTGCTTTTACTCATTAGAACCAGGCAAAAGTGTCACAAGCTCCCATGTCCTGTGATGAGGTCAGAGAGGGAATGTGTGTGCTCCAAGTGACTGTCTCATAGGGTTTTTCAATTGGCATGGGAAAAAAAGTTTCCTTAATTATTTTTACCATCTGTTTGGTGATTAGCAAAACCCTGTATTTCTACTACCTATTGCACACACTTAATGCTATGTCTGTGTTTTTTATCTTCTCTCTTCCAGTTCTTCATGTTTATCTTGTTAATCTTCCTGGCGGAGCTTTCAGCTGCAATCCTGGCTTTTATATTCAGAGAAAATGTAAGTATCCGATGGTGGGCAAACTCTGGACCCCAGTGGGATTATACACAGCTGATGCAGTGGCTCATTTGTCTGTAGAGCAACTGCTTCAAATATCAGCAAACCTCCTTCATTCCCTCCCTCAGTCTGCAGGACTGCCAGCACGTCAGGGAATGCTAGCTAACCTGGCTAGTGCAGAATGGATATTTTATGGGGACACAGGGGGGACCACTTATTCCTGAAGTTTCTAGAGTCTTTTAAAGTCTTCCCGACTCTCTTGCAGCCAAACCAGCTGCACATTCCATCAGAGAGAAGTTTTATGATAAAGTCACGCTATGATTAAAAGCAACTATTTTCCTTTTTTAATATAACATATGTTTAATATTAATAGTTGAAAACTCCTGTTTTCTGAACAGAGCCAATGCTCGTTCTGCAGTGCAAAAAATCTCCTATGAATCTTCTAACCATATTCATTTTTGAACTTCCATGTTCTGCTGCTCACCAGACTCCTACCAATGCTGCTTGTAAGATATCCCCCTGACCCGCCCTAAGCAAATGTCTCCCCACTTATTGCCCTGCTTAGTTTTGTCCTTCTTTCCAAAGCTTCATATGTAGTAGCCTTTCTCCATTCTTCTGCAATGAATATAATAATACGGCCATCATCCCTCCCCTGTGCTAGTAGTAAACTTTTACCACAGTAGTAATAACCACGGTCTCATTTCTTTCTCTAAACAGCAAAAGTCTGTGCACTTTTTTGCATGTTCACACATGTGAAAAAGAGAGCCTTACTGAAGCAGGTCCACCCTCCTCTGAGTGGTGGCTGTGGAAGAATATTGGCTGGTAGAGGTGGTCACTAGTGACTGTTAGTACTTATTTCGCTTATTTTGCCTCTGGCAAGAGAACATAAACCGTATTTGCTGTACTGAACATGAGAGAAATGTGGCATGAGCAAAGAAGGGCCATGTTCAATGATGATTTTCTTAAACCAGGATATACTTTGAATTTTATTCAGTAAAAAGCTTTTGATAGAAAATAATCAAAATTTAGGAAGCTCACAGCAAGACAGTGTGGTGTTCGTATAGCAGGATGGGCTTGGGGGTAGGGCATTAGAGGATTTTTTTTCCATTTATGAGCTGGTGATCTTTTGTCTTTGCCTCAGATCTGAAGGCATTGGGGAAGGGATGGCACTCTGCATACAGAATGGGTGCTCCATTCCAGCTTAGGCTTGGAGACCATGCCCCCGTGGAAACACCTATAAACAGATTGCAGCATGGGGGGTCTGGTGTCTTCTGGTGATTACAGCTCTGCTGTTAGTAGTTTCTAGAGTTCAGCACAAGGAGCAGACCGCACACGTAGAAACTGCCCTGCAGACCCAGGTATGTGCTTTGTGACAGAGAGAGAGTATGGGCCCTGGGGAGCAGGGCCTGGGCAAGCAGCTGTCAGCTGATGGCTCCCACCTCCCTCCTTCTCTGTGAGTAACCTGTAAAAGGTACAAGAAACTGCCCAGGCTTGCTGCAAGTCCTAGATGTCGGGTGACTGCACCACTGACGTGTCCTCCTCACTTACAGCTTGCTTCTGGGCAAAGCATCAGTACCTTCCACTCCCGTGGGAGCCGCGGGACACGTGAGGTCATGTTATCTCGCAAGATAAGGTCGCAGTGGTTATTCTAGACTTCTGTGGCATCTGGCAGTGTTTTGTGAGATAAAACTACAAGGGGAACAAACTTCTATCTTTCTTGAGCTTGTCTCCTTGTTTGTATCACCAGCTTCCCACTCTGTCAGAATGATTGACAGGAAGGGCTTAAATGGGAAGGAATGAAGAACGCCAGATCCCAGCATAGCCGGAGATGGCTCTATGCAGAAGTCAAATTTGATCTGCGAGTTCTTGTGGTTTGTTCTCACCTCAGGTTTCTTCTGAAAAAATAGCCCTTGTTTTGTTGCTGTATATTGTGGTGGTAGCTTGTCTGGCTTGAGAACTACTTGTGGTCAGTTTTGCTGTCGCCTTTGGGTTAGGGTGAGCTGGATGGCTGGACAGGATGTCCATGGGGGCAGAGGTGGTCTTTCATTGATCCCATGTCAGGAAGAATTCTTCACAGTAGCAATTAAAGGTCAAGAACAGATGTGCTTTTCTCATCCTTGAGAAACAAATTACTTTCAAGGCATGGGATGGCAAATGCACACTTAGCCAATCTAAGTTTCTTCAAAGCTTACCAAGCGGGATTCTGTGATGGTCGCCGCACCAGTCCACGTGGCTGTGGCCTCTCTGGGTGTGTAAAATGAGACAAAAAGGTACACTTTATCTTTGCTCTACAGATAATGTTCAGAGCAGCTCTCTCTTTTAGAGTTTTACATCCACATCAGCTCCCAAACACTCAGTGGGGTTAAATTTTTGACAGCTAAGGGAGTGAGAGAAATCAAGAGACAAAAATAAGGGAGAAAATAGATGTTTTCTGCTGAGATTTGACATGAGAGGAAGAGTCAGTGAAGCAGAGCAAGGTGGTGGGGTAAGTAAAGGTGGTGTTCACAAAGGTGAGCTACTGTGACCTGCAAGTCCAGCTGCACTTCCAAAGAGCTATTTAAAAGCTTCCTTCTGAAGAGGAAGGCTGCTGTTAATCAGCTATGGGATTATCAGAGTTTCTCTTCCTTTGAAAAGGAGGTTTTGGCAGTGGACAACCCTTTCTCATCTAGAAGATCCCCCATAAAATAATGACTTTAATGAAGACTAGAGAGAAGCTGTGAAAGAGCAATAGGAATTGCTCTTTATATGCCCCTCAGAGGTCTGGGTGGGAAAAACCCAGGAAGGGTATTTGATTCTTAGTGAACTGTCTTAGCAAGCAAGAAAGCAGGATGGTAGGAACAGAAGAGACCAGGGGATGGCAGGGTTTTGGATGGAGCCCAGATGTTTGGATTTTAGCCCCAGTTCTAACACTTAAAAAGCAAGTCACTTTGGATGCTGGTGCCTCTATTTCCTCAGACATAAGGCAAAAGCTAAAGAACATGATCCGTCCTCTGCTGAGTGGACAGCGGTCTCTCAGGTGGAAGGCACTGCAGGAGTGGGAAGTGCAGCACTGGTGACTGTACCTCCATGCCCTGTACTGCGCCAGACACATCAGAATGCTCCAGACCAATGTAGAGGGGTAGGAGTGTGTCCCATTTTCCAAGCGGGCACCACGAAGGCAGCTTCTTGCGCAGCATTCAGCATCCTTGAGCACAGCGCGGCACGAGAAGGCTGTGACCTTCCTGGGCAGTGCCAGCATGGCTGTGTTGTGCAGAAATGCCCTCCTTTTTCTAAACCCCTTTTATCTGGCTGCACTAATCCTAGCAAAGCTATTTTTTGAACCACTATGACAAAACAGTCTCACTTTTTTTACTGACATGTAAATGTATGCATGCATGTGCTGCACTTGAGGCACCCCGCCCAAAACACAGCTGAACAGCTCCTTATTGTTCATGCCGGTGGCTGCCACAACTGTGTTGTCAAAGTGTGTGTGAAGATCTAGTTTTATCAATAGGTCCTTTGCTCCCTTCCTAATTGCTCTCGCCATAAAAATCCACTGTGCACAGACCTCATTAGGGCTGATGCTTGTTTCAGCTAGAGGAGGGCCACGGGAATGGCAGTAGGACTGTCTTATTTCATCCTCCTTCATCGGCAATTTTTTTAAAGAAGAATTTTTTTTTTTTCTTTAGCCCTGTTTTTCTGAACTTGAGATGCTCAGGATAAGCAGTTTAAGGCCAACAAAATGGAATAAGTTATTTTCCTGGCAAATGTACCCTTCCAGTACTAGGCTTTGTTTTAGGCCAAGTGTTGTAAAAATCACACACGAACTCCGAACAATGTCCTCTGGGATTGCTGCTGTCAAAATAAAGGTTTCACTTTATATTTAAATTACTCTTTTGTTTTAGACCCCAACAAAGGCAGCCGGCTGGGATTATTACCATCGGTAATATCAGTTTCAAAGCCCGTGCTTCAGGAACAGACGAGCATCAAAAAAATGTGCTGCTGTCTGCAGGGTTGGATGCTGCATGGATAAAGTATGCAGAGAAAGGGAAGGAAAGGAGAACACTGAGGACATATTTCAGCATCTTCTAGCCTTACCTTCCCTCAGTGCACCAAATTCCCGAAGGAAAAATGCCATGTCCTCTGGTATTTTAATATTCAAAAGCAAAAAAATGAGTGAATATCTGTCCAAAAAAAGTAATTTAGGAATTTAACAGCATAACTAATTAAAGGTAGTGACATAGAGCTAACTGCATGATTCAAGTATTGGTGACAAAGTTTTACCCGTTACTGATGTAGTAATTACTTTTGGCCTTTGTTTATATTTGTAAAAGAGAAGCCAATATTATGTAGCATTCAGGGTCTTTTTAAAAGTCACCACGGCCTTTTTTTCTTTTTTGTCCTTAAATTTTGTGACACAGTTACAAACGAAACAAACAGTTTTGCGCTTGTGCTTTTGTGCCCACCCATAGAGCTCATGCATATGCATGTGTATGTGCGATATTTCACGTTGCATATCAAGAACCTGAAATGAAAGCAGCTTGTAGCAGTCTCTGTTACTGCGTCAGCAGTGCTGTGTGAACAACAGGGGGGAAAAAAACCGGTATTTTTCAGGCAGCTTAATTCCTGATCCTGCAAATATTCAACATCACAGCAGTGCCGTAGCCAGCCAAGTCCAACCCCCTTCGCTGTGGCTTTTGCAGCGGCATAAGATTTTGCCGGTGTGGATCACAAATCATAAGGTATTTCGGAGAAGGGAGCACACAAGTCAAGACCTATTGGGAACATGAAGAGAGGATTTCTTGAAGTTTTTGTCCTGAAGTGACAGGAAGGCAGCAAGATGGAATTGGCATGTTCAGTTTAACAAGATTATTAGGATTGTATGTTTACTATTCCTCCAGAGAGTCATCCTAAGTAAATGTAATTTCAAGGTGTCTAACTTCTCCAGAAGACTCTGAGACAAATTTGTGCATTTTTTCTGTTTTACTGTAAATATGAACAAGGGCAAATGAAATTCCAATAATTTATATTGTTGACCTTCAGAAAAATGTTTAAATTATGTAAACACAAATACAAAGAGGATTTTTTTTCTTCATGTATGCAGGTTAGTTTAGATAATCTAAAGCATTGTCAAGGAAATGGTGGGGTTTTTTGATTCATAAGCTGACTAGGCTATTTCCTATTCGTTATATGATTTTTACTTCTTTTTCTTTTCCAGAAAGTTTCGTGTTAGGGCTTCATTCTGCTTTCTCACACATGAAAGTAAATTCAGAGCAGTTCCCCTGTCGTTAGTAGGAAGTTAACTGGTTTGAAGGAAAAGTGGAGTGGAAAATCATGCTTTGCTTGCGGACATAATGAAGTACAGCAAGTGAAAATACAATTTGGGTGTGGAATTGATGATCTTTCTAAAATCTGGTTTAGGCCTGTTTCAATTTATGAAATACTTCCAAATAGTGCTGAAAATAAAAAAAAAAAAACAAAACAAGAAAAACTAAAACCAACTAACATTTAAGTGTAAACATTATCTTTGAAGTATAGATATAGTTCAGTCCCTGATTTTAATGAGTGACAGTTTTATTCAATAGGCACCCTTCACCCTGTACATAGATATGGCTCAGCCAATGGCTTTTCACATATTTCTCCTCTGAGGTTTGCAAAAAAAAGAACAAACCCCCAAAAAACCCCATAGAACCTCCACCATTCACAGAAGGGAGCTTTGGGAAAAGTTTGGGAAAGGTGTTGGCAACAGTCTTTACATTTCCACCTGTCTGCATTTCAGCTGACCAGAGAGTTTTTCACCAAGGAGCTGAAGAAACATTACCAGAGGAACAACGACACGGACGTCTTCTCTTCCACCTGGAACTCTGTTATGATCACAGTAAGTCAGACAGCGCCAGCCCCATTCTGCCCGTGGTCAGTGGCCACCAACACGTTGCTCAGCCCACACCCTCAGCTCTCCCAGGGTCAGCCTGCTTCAACCATCCTGGCATGTACAGCCTGGCACCAGGGCTTGTGGTTGAAGGGAGGTGAGACTTTGGCTGGCAGTCAGTCCCTCAAATGGAGCTGCCAGTTCTGAGAGAGACACTCCTAGTGACTGCATCAGGGTCACCTGATTTGCCAAAGCCTGAGGCACTGGACCTAAATGGGTACCCCCAGTTTTCAAACATCAGGCACAGAGAGCAGTGGAGGTGTCTGCAACTGGGTATCACTGCGTTTGCTCTGGACCTTTCACCTTGCAGTCTGCTTCAGAATTATTCCCAGCTAACAGCAGCCAAAAGCTGGCATTAACTAACGCTTTTTTGTTAGCAGCACCTAGGCAGGAGTGTGCCTAATTATATATTTTCACTATAGAAATATTAGCCATCAAAATTGACTTTGTCATTACAGCCCTAATTGGGCAGATTACAGGTCGACTGTCATTGGAACTGCAGTTGTTATTACCTACCACAAGAAGTTCAGTCTATGTGTGTGTGTGTGTGTGTGTGTGTGTGTGTGTGTGTGTATACACGTGTGAGTGCTCCGTACCCCACGGTGTATCCCTTCAGGAGTGAAAAGCAGGACCTCAGCCTCTGCAGATGAAAAGTCAATTTTAATCTTAAAAGGAAAGGATGATTGCTGCCCTTCATGCTGATTCAGGACTTTAATAAAGACATTTCCTTTTGCTGACTGAAAGGAGATGGGGTCAGAGTATGACTTGAATCCTTAAAAAGCATCTGACTGGAATCCTAAAGAGGGACCTTACTTGAATCACCTAGCAGTGCCTTCGAGCAGCAACAATCCTGGCCATTAGCTATGGGGAGAAGGGGTGGTTGGGAACCTGGATTGTACTGCTGGGTGACCTCAAGCAAGTTGTTCTGGATATGCCCCAAAGCCCTGTGTAGCTTGCAGCAATATTCCCAGTAGCATCTTAGAATCTACAGTATGACATAGGAACAGTGGGACTCCATAAAAAAGACTTCAATGAAACAGAAGCTCCAAGGTACAAGCACAACCCACTTCTTTGGAAACAAGGTACAAGCACAACCCACTTCTTTGGAAACAATGGTTGTTTTGTCTCTGCTTTGACTAAAGCTTTGATCCCTACAAGAATAGGTCTTAGATTTCTCATGTCTGCTTTCAGGGAAAAGTGTCAATTCTGCCTTTCCTTTCTTCTCTGTGCCTCTCCCTAGTTTGCCTGTTGTGGAGTGAACGGACCAGAAGATTTTGAAGCTATCCCTCATGCTCCCTCCTCTTCCGTAAAGGCGACACCGGAGGCTTGTTGCCAGCGAGAGCTGCAGAGCCGGGAAGGGATGTTTGTCAACAAGGAAGCTTGTCTATCAGGCGTCGAGAGGTTTCAGAACCGGCAGGTAAGAGAGGCCGAACGCTAGGAAAAGGAGCTTCACAGTGGGCAGAGACATGTGCGCAGTGGCCATGGGTAGCTAGTGAATCTGGCAGGCCCTGACTGTACCTCACATCCTAGCTACACTCCTGCTGACAGCTTTTGAAGTGATGGCATATGGCTGATTTTGAAAATCCCCTTTCATTGCATACACTGCTGAGTCCATGTTGTGCTGCATCATCAGAAAGATGAAGATTTTCCTAAGGGATTGCGAGGTAAGGTGGAAATTTAGATCAAGTTCTGTTGTGTTTCTGAAGGTTAGAACTACCTCTGAGAAGTTAATTAGTAAGCCAGCACAGGTCAGGTAGGATGGGATGAAGCTGGCTCTTACTGGCTGCAGGAGTGGTTCCAATTCAGTTCACAAAGACTCCTAATCAATATATACAAACAAAATATCAAGGGTTAAACAGCCACAGAAAACCACGTCTGTTTCCTAAGGAAGAGAAGTATTGGAAAGCTGCATTTCTCTGCTTCTTTTATCTTTACATTAGAAAAAGGGCATTTCTTATAGTTGTCTTCCAGTACCTACAGGGAGCCTACAAGAAAGCTGGAGAGGGACTTTTTATAAGGATATGTTCTGATAGGATAAGGAGGAATGGCCTTAAACTGAAAGAGTGTCGTTTTAGTCCAGATATTACAGAAGAAATTATTGACTGTGAGAGTGGTGAGATGCTGAAAAACAGAAGTTGTGGATGCCTGATCACTAGAAATGTTCACGGCCAGGCTGGATGGGACTTCGAGCATCCTGTTCTAGTGACAGGTGTTCCTGAATGTAGCAGAGGGGCTGGAAGTAGCTGATCTTTAAGGTGCTGCCCCACCCAAACCACTCTATAGTTCCGTTCTATGATTCTTTTGCCAGGCCTCTCGACTTGGCACTTTTTTGCAGTACTGGACTGGGACAAGACAGTTCATCTCGTTGACACTGGGTCAAGTTTCCTTCCAATGTCATCAAGACGTGACGTTTAAGAAACTTTCCAGTGAAGTTCCTGACTGTGTTCACCACAGCATTAGTTAAACCAACTGAGCTCTGTACTGACCGTATGTACAAGCCTCCTTCTCCCTCCCTCCCAGGCAGTGGTCCTCTTTCCAGCACTTAAGAGCAGATTGAGAAAGAGAGGAAAGGAGTTTGGAAGCAGCATGTGAACTGTTCCTTGACTGGCAGCTGGAAATGGTTGGCAAAGGCACTCTGGGTGAGAGATCACAGCAGACAGCACCATCCTGCTTCTGCCAGGTCTGACTGCTGGGAATGGATGGGGAGGAGAGAGATGGCAGACAGCAGGGAGGGAAAGAGAAATGCATTTTGAGAAAGAGGGTTAAAATTTTCCCTGAGTAGTGATGCTGAGGCTTACAACTTCCATGGAAAGGGAAGGTTTCCTGCAAGCCCATGTCACCACAGAGTGTTGGTGGGAGAAGCTGTGCACAGAGAGTGTCATCAAGCACAGTGGTGCACTTCTGTAAAGTAGGAGAGACAATCCCAAGCAACTGGGAGCTGAATTGAGGCATTGCTGGAGCAAAGTCAAACTCTTGGGACACCATGCTGGTAGGACAGTGCTGACCAAACTTGTGGTCACCCCTGTCTGAAGCCAGCTGAGCAGAGCATGCTGGAGGCTGGGTTAAGGTGGGAGGTCTGGCAAGCACACAAACATTTGTTGCTGGGCTGGATGCTTTCCTCTGAAAATCTGGCTGAAACACGGCTGGAAGAGAGCTGATGCTGAGTGGTCTCATGTTGACAACAGCATGGTTTTAACAGCTCAGATACTGCCCCAGCAGTCTGGGTCCCCTGGGTTGGCCTCGTGAGTGGATCCTTTCCATGCCCTCCCTCACTCTCTGCTGGTTGTGCCTTGCAGTGAGCAGGGTCTGGCACGGACACAGATACATAACTATTGTGCTGTCTTTGCAGTTCCAACACTTTCATTATAGGAGGAAAGAAAAAAAACCCAGGTGATTGAAACATCCTAGCAGTATGGATAGGATTAAAATGTGCGTGTGAAGTATCTTCTCAGTGGAGAGGAAGCTACTTTTCATATTGGACAAACTCCAATCTACTTTTCTCTTTATGCGTAACGTGCTTGCAGAAATTTCCCAGTGGGTTGAAGTTTTAGGCTGGGAAAACTGAGGCCAGGATAAGCTAGTGATTTCCAGAAACATCCTGAAACCTTTGCAGGAAGATCTACCTGCTGTTAATTGTACTAGCAAGAATAAATTTAACTAAGGATGATTGTGGCTATGTTTCATAAGTGGAATAATTGCCATAGTGCATGACCCTGAGTTCTTAACGAAATTCTTCTTCAATAGTGAGATCAGCAGGTGTTCAGCCAGCCTCTTTTGGGGCAAAGCCCAGAGAAAAGGTTCTGGGCTGCTAAAGAGCTGCTGGCTGTGAGAGATTAATCAAGAATCTCTTGCCTTGGCTTTAAATAAATCATCCTTTTCTCTAGCCAGTCTGGGATGTCTGTCACCTGCAGTGAGTGACCTTCCCTCTGAGCTTAGTCTCTGCTCTTTGCAGATGGCGTTCCTCTCTTGTGTTGCTCCTCTCTGCCCTGCAAGAATGCACAGTTCCTCAGGGTCAGTGACGGGTGTGAACCACTCCCACCACACTCCAGCAAAAACCTTCCCCTCCCCAGCACTGTCCCGTGGGCATCTGACTCCTGTGCCTGGGGCTGGGTGAGGTGGTGAGAGGCAGCCGTGCTTGTGGTGCCTGGCTCTGAGAGCACCTCACGCCCTGGGGAGGGCTCTGCTGTGAGAACAACAAAATGTGCTGCTCAGGTGCGTCTCACCACGTTTTGTCTCTCCTAGGGCTGCTACACCGTGATCCTGAACTCCTTTGAGACGTACGTGTACCTGGCAGGAGCCCTGGCCATCGGAGTGCTGGCTATTGAGGTACTTACTGTCGTGACTGGAACAAAAGCCGTGCCAGTAACACGTCCAGCAGCCAGGCAAACAGGCAGGTGCTCCCCCTCGCCAGGGGAAGCTGCTCCGGCACAGTGCAAGCAGGAGACCAACTTGTGTTTTTAATTGAAGGCAGGGAAATGCCCGATGGCACACGCCTGCAGTGCCACCTCGTGCCGGGCCTGCACAGAGCTCGTGCCCTTTGGGGATCCACCGCCCGCCACAGGGCCCTGCACAGCCACTGCTCCTGCTGCCGTGCCAAGCTGTCTGATGTGTCACTGGGTTAACGTGTTCAAACCCTGCCTGTGCTTTAAAACATTCTGCTTAGAGCCTGAAACTGTACTGGCTCCAGAGCACCTTCATTGTCCTGCATTAGTACCCACCTCTCGGGTGATGTCTCTGAGGAACATACATCCACCAGACATGGTTTTAGCCCAGAAATGATGTCCCCGTGGCATTGCAGGGAAAAGGCTGGGTACTTTTAAAGTCCCCCATCTGGTGCAAAGGAGAGAGGTCTGGGCAGAGAGGCCCAGCAGCCTCCCAGAAAGGCTGTGCCGTGCCCTTCCCAGGCAGTAGCAATGATGTGCAGAGCAGGATCCTGCGCCCCTGTGACACCAAGAGCAGTTTGGGAACGAAGCCAGGCTGCTGCTGGAGCCACTAACAGTTTGGGGCGGAGGGAGGGGCAGGGGAAAGAGTTTTGCCATAACCTCCTCTGGGTGGTAAGGGTCCCCCTCTCTGCATGCTGGGCAGGAGGGAGCAATGAGGGTGGTCCCAGGGCCAGGGAGGGCTTTGCCGATCTTCTGGAAGATGCAGCTGACATTTATGGTTCTCTGTTTTGTTTTTGCCCTCTTCTTCCCCCCTGCTCTTCCCAGCTGTTTGCCATGATCTTTGCTATGTGTCTCTTTCGAGGGATCCAGTAAGAAGTGGCCCGTGAACCACCATGTTCCCCACGTGCTCAGAAAAAAGAAGGAAAATCCGAAGAAACAAAACCTGAAAACACCCAAAAAACTTTATTTTTTTTAACAAAATGGGACAGGGAATAAAAATGAAAAGAAAAAAAGAAGGTTGTAATATATGAATGACCAAAAGGATTGTACTTCAGGGGCTGGAACTTTGAGGTGATGTGCACTACACTGTACACCGGACCCTTGCCCAGAGCCACCCGCAGCAGCCGTGGGGCAGGAGCCAGCGCAGCCGATTGCACTACAGACGGACGGAGCTGGTGGCAGTGCGGGAGGATGAGCACAGCTGCCTCTCACATCAGGCTGAGCCTACCATTCACCACTTTATCACGCTTTAGACAGCAAAGGACTCAAGAATAGACATGCAGAGGCTGCATAAGGCAACAGGTTGGCCTTGACTGTCCAGATGGGTTTGAAACAAGAAGTGGTGACCTGTCTAAGCAGGTGTAGTCAATGTTTGCGTGATTCTGGCTTTAATTTCCAGCCACAGGATGAAAACACACATTCTTCAGTGGAAGCTTTGCCCCTGTGATGTGAAACTTGTTAGAGAAGTCAAGCACTTCAGTGAGGCTGGCTTTTCTCTGGAACTCCAAGCACAGGCAGCGTGCTCTAACTTAGCAATGGGACTCAGCTAAGGCTGGCTGAGGGTCAAGAGTTTGGTGCTTACCTTTCTGTTTTCACTAAGATTTGTTGTTCATTGTTGTGAAAGAGACCAAATGGTTCCCTGCTGTGTTCCCATCTCCTGGGAAAAATAATGGCTCCGGTCAAGCATCATTGATACTGCTGCCTTCCTGAGAAGGGGAGGATATAATGTCTAAATCTTGTCAGCCTTTGCCTTTCCTCCGATACTTGCAAAAAAATGTTTTGTGGTGCTCTGTTAGCATAAATATTTGCAGTGGTTCCTGCATGCTTTTCCAGCCCTAAGGGGAAGTCCAGACATGGTGCTGGATTGAAGAGGCTGAAGTTTGTCAACCACTCCCATGCTGTTTTCCTGGACCAGTCTGGTGGAATCATTTCTGGTCAGAGAATTTCCCCTGAGATTCTCCCATGGGCTCATGATGAAAGTAATCATCAAGTCAGAATTGTTTTAGTTGATAGTATTTCCTCCCTTGAGAGAGTTTGGTATTTAACTAACATGTTATCCACTCAGTCATTTGGAAGTGAACTTGAGAAAGATGCCTGGGACTAGACCTTGGTCAGAGATTGAGCTGGAGCTGCTGAGCCCCTAGGCAGGCTCCAAGAGCACCCAGTGGGCAGCCAAACTGCTCCAGCAGCTGCTCCTGTGGTGGTGGATATTGACTTGGACAGGTGACTGGTTTCTCTCATCTGGAATCATCAATCCCTGCTGCCTTAATTGTTCACCTGGTCACTTATTCCCTGACCCCAAACTCATTTTACCTGGGGAATGACAGTAGGGGCTGTGGTTTTTTGTTTAGATTAGGTCTTTTTACAGATTTTATAGGCTCAGATTATGGGAGCACTTTTATATAGGCTCAAGCCAGATCCTCTGAAAGCTGTAATCTCTGGCAAGGAAGGAGCAGAGCATTAAACTTTGTGCCCAGGTTTTGCAACAGCAGCATGTTCATCCTCTGGCTGTTCCCTTAGACCCCTGGGGCTGCATCCCTTGAGCTCTCCCAGTTGCATTGCACAGGCTACAGGCAAGGAAGGAAAGCAGCAGAAAGCCTGGGCCACAATAGGCAAAGATCATGGCTAAATGTCTAGGTTGGGGAATCAGGATACTAAGGAACAGGAACGAGGCATTAGGAGCTTTTCCAAGCTTCATTTAAGAACAACACTTTGTTCATTGGCAGGAGAGGGCTGGGCAGGTAGAACTGCAGCCCCCCCATGCTGCAGTCAGCATATTCCAGCAACCAAATATGTGGCCAGGGCCGCTGAGCAGCATCAGATGTTGCATTAAACCTTGCGGAAAGCTGTTCTGAACTATTTCCCTCTGGACCTTCCTGTAATGAGGCATTTTAGCATTAAACGCTGGTCTGTTGTTTAATAAAGGAAAATAGTTTTGTTAGCCAAAACCCAGCAGTATTTGTACTGGACAGCAGGTGCTGCACTTAAGATAAGAAAAATCTGTTCCATCTAGTCTTATAGGGAATAGGCTGAGCAGAAAGCGAGCTTATCTGCTCTCCTTCTGCTTCAGGAGCTGGTGTCAGTGACTGCTCTGGGAGAACAATTCCCAGGGAAGGAACAAAACTGTCAGCAGAGGTGGTAATTTGCCTGGAGGTGATCGAAAGAAGCAGCACGGCTTCCCTCAGTCTCCAGTTCCTTCCTTTCCCCTCAGTTTATTATAGAGTTCTCAGGGCAGAGCCTGGCTGGCGAATATCCTCATTTGTGCACGGTGGGTGGCTGAAGCGGGAAAAAAGCCTTAAAGCCTTTTTCTGCCACCAGTGGCATGGGGGAAAAACCCTGTTAGAGCTGGGGGAACTGGACCAAAGCAGCCAGAGCACAAAGTACTACATGTACATGCCTGAAGTATGATCTCTGGTGGCTTGTTTCACTTTGGCTTTCCTAATTCTGTACACATTGCTTTGTCTGTTTTTAGATTTCTTGCTTTCCCTCTCTCCCTAATGGTAGTCCCTGTATCTTCAAAAGGATCTCTTCTTCATCTGTTATTCTGGGCTGTGCACAGCTGTTTCTCCTCTTTTACCTTTTCTGATCCCCCACTCGTCTTTGCTGTGTGATTTCAAATCCTCTCTGCAGGCTGGCTCACGTGCCACTGCGAACACAGCTCAAAAGGCCAGGCAGCAATTCCAAACAAGAACTGGAGATAGCTGCAAAGATATGTGCAAGTCTGAGAGGATCTGTGGCAGGTGGTAACATGCAGAAGGAATTTTCCTTGGGGGAATTTAATGAACAAGCAGACTCCCACTGTAGGGCAAAGCATGTAAATTTGTTGGTTTTGTCCCTCAGTTGCGTTGTACAGTAGTTTTCAGAACTGTAGGCAGGAGAAGCAACTGTATTTTTGTATTTGTTTTTAACAGCTCTGGTGAGTATTTTGGGGTCAGGGGCTCAAGCTGGAGTCACTGCTGGCTGGAGAACTCTGGGCAGGCTGGAGAGCAGAAGGAGCTGCCATCTCCTTTGCTGTAGCACTGTGACCACGGCCCAAGCACCTTGGAGGGAGTAGTAGAGATCAGACTGGGCAAGCCCCCAGTCCCTCTCAGCATCCCTGACTCCTGGTTGCTATTTAATGCTCCAACGACTGTCACAAATGCCTGGGAAAAGGGCTGCGTGTGAAATAATGTTTGAAATCTATTTTAAAAAAATGTAAATGTTCTTTTTATTAGATAGTGGAGCTAATTTATCCTGTATTCCCTACTGTAATGCTTTTTTATATTGAAATGAAATTTTTTTTGGTAATATAAACCAGAACACAAGCCTGAAGCACTCTCTGCACGGTTTTTGTGTGCATTTCTTAAAAAAAACCCCCAAAAATAAAAGAAAGATACTGTGACAGTGAAGTGAAACAGCTTTAATTTTCACTATTTGCTTGGTGTTAAGTACAGTCACTTTCTTACCAGAAGAGAAATAAACTCAGGTACAGCAGCTAAAATGAGGTATAAATTGAAGTGTCCCATTCTCCCCTGCACCAACACCCCCCACCCACACCCTCCCAAGTAAAAACCCTTGACCAGAAAAGAGGCCAGCTTAGGACAGACAGAGCCTCTCCTGTGTCACCAGCTCCAGTTTGCCAGACATTGGTCAAGCGCAAATAAGACGATGTAGGGAGTCATGTGAATGATGAGTTTTCTTCACCCTCCAAAGTGAGGGCTCTGTGAATGCAATGGTTTGGGTTCATCCCTGGCAGAGAAAGGGGGTCAGCTTTAAGTCCTGGACTGTGCCTGCTTAGAGCACAATCCCCTGGAGAACAGACCTCACTCCCGCACAGCATTGTACACATGCAGGAAGTTCATTCCAGTCTCCCTTGGGAGATGACATCGGCCCAAGGCCTCCCTCACAACGTAACAGATAAGGAAACTGAGGCCTGTGGAGATGGAGGGTTTTTGTCAGCAGACCAGTAGCAGAGCCTGAAGTGGCATCTCAGGCTTTTGATCTCAAATGATGTTCTCAACTGCCACCTGCAGCTGTGATGTCAGCACTTCTGTCCTCGGGGACAGTTCTGTACAAAGGCTTTGGCATCCTCCTCCCTTTCTCCCCGTTCACAACAGAGTGAAGACAACCAGGCGCAGTTGGTTTCTGGCAGTGTTTCAGCTGCTCTGCCTGGGCTCCCTCCTCCAGCCACCCTGAGAAACTCCCTCCTAGGCCTCACCTGCGACACATTTACCACCTCCAGTGGGCCTGGCAATGTTTCTCCTGCAGCACCTTGCTGCTGAGAAGAGACATGCCAGGAACCACAGCTTAGCTGCAGAAGAGGTGTAGAGCTCCATATTTTCTACATGGCCCACTCATAGCAAGATGGAGCAAGAAGCATCAAAATAAAACAACTTCATCTCTCCACTTTCAGGACTAGGTACCAAGTAGCACGAAATCTTTTAAGTGGCCACTCCCCCAGGCTTTGCTCTATGTTGGAGCAGAAAAAGCCATCGACTGGCAAACCTAGAAGCGGCTGACTGTTTCCAAGTTTTGCAGAGGCAGCTGCTAATCAGGGGACCAGAGGAATCTGATCTCACCTTATTTAAAGCTACCCTGGAAAGCTGTAACCGCTTCCCCCACCCTCGCACCTGATCTAACCATCAAGAAGTCTTTGCAGTACTGCTCTCGCATAGTGCAGTAACTCATTTCTCTCACCTACAGGATGACATTTTAAGGTACTCCAATCAGACCCCAGTCATAACTAAGTTCATAGGACCTGTGGCCAACACAGATGGGAGGCAGCATGAAGAAGACCCTCCATTTCCTTCCTCTGTAAGATTGTTTTTGCTGTGGTAGGTTTTACTTGTCTGTCCTAGAAACGTAATTTCCCACCCCCCCCAAAAACCAACCATCAATCTGTGTATACATTCATGTGACGCCTCAAAACACAAAGAATCAAGCTTCACATACCTACACCCACAACTACAGCCAAAGTGCCACACTGAGGCCATTGCAGCTGCCCATGCAGGTGATGCACACGGGGAGAGCAACAGCCACAGCATGACAAGCTCCAGCTCCTGCACGCTGCACCACTTGGTCTAAATTTCTGATACTCTCCAGCCTGCATCTGCCTCACAGGGAAAGATTTCCCTCTTAGAGCCCAATTCTCCCATCTGAACAGGAACACTCCTCTTAATTAAAAGTTTTAGTTGCTCAGTATCATTTTTAGACATGCTGAAAGCAGCTTGACAAGCATGTATTGTTGCGAGGCTCCAGAATTTAGCTTGCTGTTCGATGTTGCCTCTCCATTTGATTTACTAATCAGGCAAGAAACTAAGTTACAGTTGTGATGTTTCCCGATTCAACAATTTTCCAATTCAACGATTTCCAATATTCTTACGTGACAGACATTTTGCATGGCCAGTAAGTACAATGCACACAGTGTCCCAAGCTTATGCAGCTGCTTCTAAATGCCAAAAGCACTAACACAACATACAATAACTACCCACTACCTTCTTCTAACTCTACTAAGATATTAAATAGCAATAGCTGTAGATCCCAGTCTTACCAGTGGCTTGAAGACCGTTGTTCACACAAGCAGTTGTGTAGGAATCTTTCTACTGGGAATTCTGGAACACCAGCTATATTCCAGGGCATGCTTTGATCCAGTCAACAGTAGTGCATGAGTAAGAAGTCCGTATCCTGTATACAGACCTTCTGGCTTTAGTCCCATGGAGAATAAAAAACGCTGCCTCAAGCTGTGGACAGGGACAATTCACAAGGAAAGCACTAGGAAGCTGGGCAGTCAACGCTCTTAATCCCAGGAGATGTTGGAGAAACTGGCCAGTGAGTACTAAAGCACATTTAGTCTGTCCTTGCCTTCATATGCTCTGCTCCTTGCTTTTTTTCATCCCAGTTAAATACTAAATATCTTAATGCTACAAACTTTGGTCCTCTCTTCTCAAGGTCAGAAGAGATGTGATGCCTGCAGGTATTAGCAGAGTTGGAACACCATCTCCCACAGCCAGGGCCCATGTCTAGAGGCTGCTCCCTGACCCAAGCATCTGTGCAGACGCTCTTACTGTTGCAGTCCTCTGCTCTTACTAGTGCTAACCACATCAGCACTCCAGCCCCTGCTCAACTAAAGCATCAGGTGCTACTGCACACCCACCACTGCTACTACCATCAGTAAAGCTTCAACTGCAGGAAGTGTTCTGGGGTGAAGGGGACAGTACCCCAGCCTGAAAACTTCACGAAACACCCCAAACAAGGGGACGTCTTTGTGCTCAATGGGCTATTTCCAATAGCTTCCTTCACTTCTCATATCTTGTAATTCAAGTTGCTCCACTGTTCCCAGTGCTGTCCCTGCAGAGGGAACAAGCAAGAGTTCTCCCTCTTCTTTTGCTGTATCTCCTGCCAATCTCTGCACAGCACCTGGTGCCAAACTACGAACTACACAAAAATGCACCTCTGGCAGCGAGGAAAGAAGAGCTATTTGCAAAGCACTGAACTTGACCCCATCCAGCTCCTGGCTACCTAGACGGTCAGTACTTGCTAAAAGGGGAATGGGCTGTAAACCAGGGGAGGTGCAAGGCTTACTAAGTAGAGTAGCCAAGTCCTTTGTTGGTTGTCTTACTGCCCTGTCTCCTCAGAGATTTGGTTTCAATATGCTGGCCTTATTTTGTGCTTTGTTCCAGCGGGTTCAGAGCCTGTGATCCCATCAGCCAGTTCCCCCTAGAAAACTGGCTTTTTTTCCCTGAGCCTGCCAGGCCCACACACTTCCCTGAGCCTTCCTCCTGCTGCTCCTCACCTCCCGCAGAGGGGCTGGGGGGGTCCCGCCAATGTTGCTCCCCCCATTTCACCTGGCAATGCCACCAGCACTGGGTTACACACTGATTCATGCCGGTAAAGAAGGAAACTACTTTAGAACCAAAAGGGCTAACAAAAAAAAAATTTAAAAATTATAATTAATATGCAAAATTACCGACACAAACTCCCCCCTCCCACCTTTCCCATAACAAAAAGCCCAGGAATTAGACTTTCTTGGGACGACGTCCAACTTGGTAATAATAATAAATGCTGATGAGGATGAAGAGGGCTCGGCTGACCAGGAGGAGCACAGCACCTGTGGCTATCCGGCTGCTCTCAACCAGGGAGACAGTGGTAACTGCAGGAGAAGGAGGGAGACAAGGCAGAGGTTGGTGATGCAAAACCAAAAGGAGACAAATAGCACAAAGCTGTTTTCTGCTGCCCTCTAACGCAGAGCTTCAGCAGGAACTGCTGAGCCTCGCAAGCGCAGGAGCTTTCAGCACAGGCTCATTCACATGCACAGTGAACCTATGCAGAGGCTCTTCACTAGCTTCTTTTCACGGCCTCAAAGCTTGCCATGGACCCCAGAGCTCTCCCTTACAGAAACACTGCTTTCAAGGCAGCCCCACATTCAGGCAGCCTGAAACAGTCACTCAAGCAGACGTGAGTTTCCATTATGCTCAGCTGTAAATGTGGGAGCCACATCCTCCCAAGTTTGCTTTGTGGCTTGAACACTTCAGTGTTGATAAACATTTCTCAACTTTAGGAGAATCTATAAAATACACGCAGTCCACACACATCGCCTCTATCGAACACCTCTCTTTTTTGGCCACCAGCACATAGCTCATATCTAAACCAGCTACACATTGAGCTACCAAGATACACATACAAGAACCCCCTTCATTGTTAAATATAGATAAGCTCCCTAGAAACAAGCTAAACTGTTATGCTCCGTTTTGGTAACACTGAACATCCCCCTTTTTGGTGTAGGTTGCTATAATCTTTTCTTGTTAGACCCTTGCATCTAGGCAGCCTGCTCCAGCATTGACCTGTGCTGGCTGTGAAGCCCAGGACATTTTCAGGGAGAAAAATAAATGAATTGTCAGAGGGTGATGTTTAACCTTTCAAGGAGGAGCTCAGGGCTGAGGCTATTCCACGGGGAGGGGAAAAAGGCGAGCAGCTGGCAGGGAAGATGCTCCACCACTGCTCACACCGCTGCCCTGCCCACACTCTCCTCCTCCTCGTGGTCGCGGCCGGCCCGCGGGCACTCACCCAGGAACTGCACGGCGAAGTAGCAGGCCTCGGCCAGCAGGCTCCAGCGGATGATGGCCTTCTCGGCGGTGTACAGGGCGTTCCACATGATGAGCGCGATGCCTGCGGGGACAGCGGGGCGCGCTGCCCGAGGCCCGGAACAGCGGAAGGGCCGCGCTTCCCGCCCGCCCCGCGCGGTGCCGCTGCAGGACGCGGCTCGGGCCCCTGTTCCTTCCCACACCACTTCTCCCAGCTCCCCTCGACTCCTTGTCCTTCGCCCCGCTCCTCCTAGGCCGCTCCCGGGATGCCGCCGCCTGCCCCGTCTCCCCTGCCGCTCCCACTGAGCCCCGGCCGCAGCCCAGCGCCTCTGCCCGGCCCCCTGCCGGCTCCCTTGGCTGGGGGTACATGGGGTGCTCCCCTAGGGATTCAGAGCATGCACGGCTCTTCTCACCCTACCTGCAGCACGCCTGAATCCCTGCTAGGGAAAAGCAGGAGTAGCCAAGCTTTTCAAAATACCCCTCAGCAATTTCTTTGCTAAGAGCACATGTTCTGCTCTTCAGCTGCAGGTGTCCAGCTGGGCATGGTCTTTGTTCCTTGCTGCCCTTTTGGCCTTCTGTCCCCCTAATCTGTGGGGCAGCAGCGTGCCCCAGTACAGTGGTAGGGCACTCACTGAGGAGGGCTCCTCCATAGAGCCGGATGGGAGTCTTGCTGCTCACCGATTCCTCCTCAAAGATGGCATCAAAGAGCTGGTCAGGGAAAGCAAGGGCCTGGCAGAGGCAAGAGAGAAACTCAGCAACCCGAACTCCCCAGGGCCACCAAAACATGTCCTCTTGGGCAGCAGCGCTCCAGCATCATGCCTTTGTGAGACTGGAGCCACTGGCCAGGAAACTGGAAATTAAGGAGGAGCGAGAAACACCACCATGCCAGCTATCGGCTGCATGGCTGCTTTCTGTGGCCAAGGCAGCCATTCCTTGCTGATGGCCCTGCTGATGAAAACGGACTCTGGTGATGGGAACAAACTGCCAAGGACACTGCTGGCAAAGCCCATTACTGAGACACAGTGAGGGTAAAGGCCTCGCAGGAGAAAGCGGTAGGAGCTGCTGGAGGCAGGAGAGGAAGATAAATGCGGGGGACCGAGGGGCCATGCTGGGGCACCCCTTTGGCAGTCAGGAGCTGGTTCCTCCCAGGACCCCATCCCTCACTCACCATGATGGCGACCCCAGAAAACATGACGGCGGAAACCAGCTGCCAGACCCTGCATGAGAGGGAAGACAGAGGATCCAGCGTGAGCTTGGAGATGACCCCATCACTCATACTTCACAAAGGATTTCTGGCTGCCTGCTCGTTCACCAGCCTTCATCCTTCCCCCATGCACGAGTGAGGCAGCCAGAAACCTCCCATGGAAGGGGCCTGGCTTTCCACATCCCACTAGCTCGAGCCTCAGCATGCAGACCAGCCTTGCTGGTGAGACAGACTTAGACTCTCCCTCACCCAAGCAAAGCAGGGAAGTGACCCTGCCAAGAAGATAGTGCAAAGCAGGGTCCCCCTAGTGCACATCACCCTGCCACACAGTAGAACAGGAGCTCCTCCAGCCCCACGTAGCCCTTGTAGTTCTCTGCATATGCAATGAGACAAGAACTTGAGGGCCTTGGGCTCATTTATGGGGCAAGAAGGCAGAGCTGGTCTGGTTCCACAGCCTCCAAGAAGCCCCTGCAGGGAGCAGTGATGCTGGCACAGCAGCAGAGTTGGTGTCAGAAACCAGAGGTGGCAGGAATGCTGTGGCCGAGGGCCCTCAGATGAGCCACGTCCAAGGTGATCCAATACCTTACCTGAGTCCCAGTGGTTCCCGGACTGCAAACTTGATTTCATTTCCCAGTACTTGGCTAATCTGAAATTCAAATTCAAATGAAAGGCACAAGCTAAGCAGATTCTTCCCCAGTCTTTAGGCAGTACTCACCAGCCCCAAACTACACATCTAATCACACGCAGGAGTTTCTCTCTGAGAGGGCTGGAAGGGGGAGGAAGACAAGGGATTCATCTGTGACTCCTTGGTCCCAACACCTGCCTGGATTTCCATCAGGAGCTACAGCCTCTACTGCTCCCTTATAGGGATCAGCCACCTGGAGCATGCAGGGGAAGGGTCAACACTAACTCTTGTTTCCTCTTACCTAGGTAAGAAAGAACTGACTCTTCACACACATCACCTGCGTGTCACATCCTGATGGAGCACAGGCTCCTGCGGAGCCCTTGGGGTGTCACAGTTTCTGTCCTGCCCGCATGTGCACACTGCCCAGAGCTGTTGGTGTTCATGTGAACATTCTCCTGTTCACAGTGCCTGGCTGTGACTACCCCAAACCCCATGGACGGGCAAACCCTGGTTTGCCCAGCAGAAGGTCCCTTTCCCATCATTAGTGCACACGGGCTTCCCTCTCTGCTGCCCTCACCTTTGAGCGATGGACCTCGCCGTCGTCGTCCTCCCCGCCGACGCCCAGGATCTTGCGTGTCTTCAGCCTGCTCACCAGGTCGGTCTGGCTGTGCTTCTTCATCAGCGGCGGGGGCTGCTTCGCCGCCATGGTGGTGGCCCTGCCCGGCCAAGCCCTTGGCTGCGAGGTGGCACAAGGAGGGTGCAGGAAGCTCTCCGCTGTCACATGAAATTCCACGAGGTTTGGGGAAAATAAAACAACCACCGCCACAGGATCTTCCTGTTAGGCCGGCAGATGGCTCCTCATCCTCACGGGGCAGGGAGCCCTGGCAACGAGGCCGGCCCCAGCTACAGGTGGCTCATCTCAGGCTGATCCTGCCCTCACCAGGATCTGCCATGGGGGGAAAAGAAAAAATCAGAGTGGCTTTAGCATGGACATTTAGTTATAAATGCTTTTGACCTACAAACCATAATCTTGTCTATCCCAGCATGAGGCAATGCCCAGTAGTACCTCTTTGCTGTTTTTCAGATTAGAGGAATTAAGTGCCTCTCAGACTAGGGGAATTACAGTCATTAAGTAATACTTGGCCTTTTTTCTTTTCCCATGCAATACATCACATTCTTCAGCTGCTATTTCAGGTCAAACCCCAAACAAGTATCAGGTATTTATTTGTGTGTTCCCCCTCAGATGGTGCAGCCCCCACATTGTACCCAAACATATCAGCCCCTGAACAAGAAGAAGCCAGAGGCATGATGTTCCCTGAAGACACATTGCTTTCTGGGAAATGACGGCAATTAGAAACTATAAATACTATCTGGAATACATAAATACAGGGAACTGAGAGAATTTATGATGAAAAAGATAACTTCTGCCCTGGCAAGGGTATAAAGGTACAGGTATTGAGTCCCATGAAATCACTGTCTCATCCTGCAATCATAATACGCTGGAAGCCCTCAGTTCAGAAAGCTTTTTCTTCCAATTTGCCCTCATTTCATCTGGGCTCAGCTGAATACAAACACTTTTTTCCATTTTTTCTACTTCATCCTCCCAGAGACCCACAGAAATTCCCCCCAGGCACCAAGCAAAGCTGATCCAAGTAAGTGTCAGGCTCAAGCACCAGCAGCCTTGTGCCCCAGCCGAGCCTTCCCAGAGCTGCCCCAGGAGGAGACAATTTATGCTGCTGTCTTAAATATTTCACGAGTCTTTGGGGAGCAATAAAATGAAGGACAATTATTTTGGCATTGTGCATGCAAATGTTGTCCCAGTGCCTTGCGAGGGATTTCCCTCTCAAAGGAAAACCCTTCCCTAGGGTAGTTCAGACAAGAACAGCCAGTCCTGTCTGCAAGTGCCCAACATAACTCTTTCTTTAAGGCAAAGTTAAGAGGTCTTGCTGGGATGGTGCAAAAGGTGAACCCCACGATCAAGGGTTTAATAAGATCCTTTCAGCAGACTGGGCA
Source organism: Oreocharis arfaki (assembly GCA_013398015.1). Lineage (NCBI taxonomy): Eukaryota > Metazoa > Chordata > Aves > Passeriformes > Paramythiidae > Oreocharis > Oreocharis arfaki. Next base: position 349,126 of record VZRR01005965.1, read on the forward strand.
AAATGCTTTTCAGTGAGCCAGTTGAGCTGCTCAGTGCTTTGGAGGTACTTCTTTTGGATTGTAGCAGGGCTTGTTTGGTTGTGTGGTTTTTGCTCTTACTCCACTGAATAGCTAAGCCCAGGTTCCTGGAAAGGCAGCACAAAGCCAGATGCAGCAGTCAGGGTCTAGAAATATTTCAGAAGTGGGACAGTGGAGAACAACCATTCAGGAGGAAGGTAGAAGCTGTATACTCAGTCCTACCCTCGAGCACAAGGCAGGAAACTCAAATGGTAGCTGACAGTAGAAAAGTTTGAAAGATTTATCATGTCTGGGGTTTGCCAACCTAAACTGTCACAATAAATTGTGCGTATTCAAATCTAGATAATCTGCACATAAAATCCACCCCCAAAGCCAGAGTGATGTGTCTGAAAGAAAAGCTCGACCTCTTTAACAAGCTACAGTTTTTGCAACTTTTTCTGTTCCTGGCTGACCCAGACTCACCAGGTTGGATGCAGACCTGCTGAAACCAGAGAACACATGTTGCTGTGGTGTTTCTAGCCCAGCATTTTCTGATCAAAGCCATCCATTCCAATCCTGAAGCAACACCCCCATGGTGAATGCTCCTCTCTCTCACTCTGAGCCTCAGGACCACTCTGAGGCCATCCCACGTCTCTAAAGTGAGGGAAAAGTCTGGCAGAGGGCCTGAGCAGGAGCATCCTACTGGCTCTCCTCAGGGATAAGAGACCTGAGGCTTTCTGGTCTTGACAGGACTTGGGGTGATGAGTGTGCTGGCCATGCCATCCTGGCACTTCCGGATCCTTCCTAGTTTCTTGCTAGGGAAAGCCTGATGCTCACACCTCTTGCTCTGGCCTCAGGGTCAGAAATGCTAGAGGAAGGGAAGATGGGATGGGGGGGAAAAAAAAAGAAAGGAAAGAGGGAAGAAGAAAAAAAGAAGGAAGAAGAAAAAAAGAAGGAAGAAGAAAAAAAGAAGGAAGAAGAAAAAAAGAAGGAAGAAAAAAAAAAGAAGAAAGAAGAAAAAAAGAAGGAAGAAGAAAAAAAGGAAAAATAAAAGGAAGAAAAAAATTAAGGAAGAAAAAAAAAGTAATAGAGAATTTCTCCTGAAAGCAAGAAGCAAAGAAAGGTGGGACTCCATGACTCACCAGTGAAGACTGCACTGAAGAGCTCTGTGATTACAGAGGCAGTTTTGCAACTGGCTCAAGGCCAAAAGATCAAAATTTGCCTTCATCATTTGTCTCGCCAGTTGCTTTCAGGGCAGGAGTTGGTGGAAATGTATCCTCATCATCATTAACACTGCTCTCCCATTAAAAGTTTCCACTAATTTGTGGTAAGCCACTGGCCAAGAGCTGGGACAACACAGGCCAGACACAAATGCCAATAAAACAATCTGGTACATAAACCCACGCTCCTACAGTACAGCTATGGCATGGCCCCACAGCCAGTCCCACATCTCATTACCCCCAGCATCCAGAGACAGAGCCAGCCTAACGAATGCTGAATATTAATGCCTAGCGAGCTAATGAATGCAATTAGAGCTAATTCAGTGACATTCAAATAGAAGATGCTGAGGATTTGAAAACATTATACTTACATTAATGTATCCTGACACACTGACAATTTAGAGGATGGTTTCTATTAGCTTGTGAGTTTGCAAAGGGAAACCTCCACCTCCTCTTTCTCCTGCGATTCTCTCCTCCTTAATCCTTTTTCCAAGCATCCCAGGGACTGTGCAGATCAACCACCATAAACAGGCAATTCCTGCTCCCTGCCACAGCTCTCTGTGATGAGCAGTGCCTATATGCAGCTGAAAGAGGGTTTTTTCCTCATAGATCCCTTTTCTTTGCAGGCTCTTTTCAGTGTCTGCTCCCTTGCTCAGCTGTTCATACTGCATTCAATTTTGATAGCTACTGCTTAGTGGTGCAAAGAAACCTCAGTGGTGCCACGCTAATGATAGCTCAATCTCTCCCCACCTCCACAGCTCTTCCCCCAACGTCTCCGCTTCCCTCCCAGCGTCTGGAGAGGAGAGCTCTGCAGCGTGGGAGAGAGGAGACTCAACTGCACACGCCACGGTGCAGCAGCAGCCAGAGCTGCGCACCCACCGCAAGGTGCAGAACCAGACCCCACTCCTGCAGTGCCTGGAGGGTGACTGCCTATGGCTCCTGCAAGCCAGAGCCAAACTGCTCCTGGGTGGCAACCTGCCTGCCTGGGAGGACATGGCTACCCAGGGCCCTGGGGACAGGGATGCTGCCTACTGCTAAGCTAGATGCTGTTTCAGTGTCACTGCCATCCACAGTACAGCCTTTTACCTGACAAAGCAGTGGTGCTTGAAATAAAGAGGTGGCACTGCAGAACCTCTCACTCCAAGGGTTTGATGGCACTTCCAATCTGCAAGCAGGGGAAGAGAGTATGAAACTGGAGTCAAGCTGGGACAATGAAAATGTTTACACATTTAAGCTGGACACAAGCTTGTTCAGCTCTGTCACATTCAAGCCAATGAGACAACTCAACATCTCAAGCCTGCTTTGATTTGTTACACCTAAGAATTAACCAAGAAGGTACAGTGGATGCATGTCCTTTGTAATAGCCTAACAGGGCACTTGCCATGCCTCAGCATCTCCTACAGAGCACAGGTTGAGAACCAATACTAAGTATGAAGCAGAAGCAGTGTCCCTTTCCAATACAGGAGTTCTCTGGGAGCAAGCTGGCAGAGCCCAGGGGAGTTCTCCAGCACTGCAGCAGCACAAGGGAGTGTGCATATGAGAGGGGCATCAACCATGGCAGCTGTGCCGTACCTGACGCCCACAGCATTTCTCTTGCAAGGGCCAGCAGCTGTAATGGATTTGTCCAGCTCTTCTAATGTTCCTCCAGGCTGTGGCAGTTCTGTCTCTGCAGGTGAGGACAGTATTGGGTCCATAGCGGCTGCTCTGGACCCTGTATCTCGTCAGCCACAGAGCTGTAGAGAAAGCCTGAGCTCAAACACGTGGGGCAGGGTAAAGAGGAGAGGCAGTGGAAACACAAGTAGATTAAGGACAGGATCCACAGACTTACCAAGTACCTTGGTCCTTGCAAACATTACACTGTTGCCTAATGACATGGGACCCAGGACTCCTTTTTTTCCGCCACATATGAAGATTCAGTCTGCTCACTTCTACATGCTTAAAATCTGTTGGTAAACAACCTCAGACACTTCAGGACTCTGAAATCCTTAGGGATGAGGTGAATTCCCCATGTCTAACCCAAAAACACACCCTAGAGCCACGAAACATCTCTGTGCATCCTATCTAAATGGCCTAACAAGAGTTTCCCCTGGAAGCCCATGGTGCAGCAGACCCTGAGCCAGAACTCCCCATGTCCCATGTAACTACCAAGATACAGCTATATCCATGCTGTATTTCTGCAACTGCACATCCCAAACCCACGGTGACCAAACCAGCTCCCTGCCTAGATTTCCATCAAGCGTGGAGATTTAGACTATTAGGACCTCTCTACCACCAGCCAGCTGGGAATGAAACTTGATCAAGCCAAAAATAACCTGATGCTCAGGCAGTAAAAACAATTAGCACTCAGCCACCACAGCAGCAGAATGCGGCGGCTGCTCCCGCTCCGTCTGGCACAGTCTGTACACCTAAGCAACAGGGAGACTTCAGCTTTCTCACCTGTAACAAGCCAGGTACACAGGACTCCATTCCCACATAAACATCAGCCCTTTCAGCACAGAAGGCTCTTTGTAATACCAGCAGGAAGCATGTCTTGTCAAAGGCTCATCCCCAGCACTGCCACAGCCCTGCTGCTTCCTTAAGCGACTCTAAAAGGCACAGGGATGTTGTGTCACCCCTAGGCAACACCTACAAACCTAGACAGTAGATTTCCTGCCCCTAGACACAATGAAAAGTGCAAAGCAAGATCCTTAGGTCAGAGGACATCTTCACTGGGTGCCTCCAGATCATCTCCCAAATCATCTGCAAAGCACCAAGAGCCTCAGGCATATCTAAAGCTCACCCTTCAGGCTGGGCACGTCTCATGGCCAGACACTGTTGGATGCCCTCCAATGCTGTTCGTGAGAGGTGCAGAGCTGCCCACGACCACAAAGCCCCCACTCGCAAGGCAGCAGCGCCCAGTGCCTACAGCAGCTCTGGCAACCTCAAACGTAATGGATATGGCCAGCATCACCCTCAACAGGGGACAATGAGTCCCTACAGCCTGCTGGGGAGGAAAGAGTTAATTTGTGTTTCTTAGTCACCACTTCACCAAAAAAAGGACATCCAAAGTCTGCTCAGCCTTCTCCATGCATGCTCTCCTCTGTCTGCTGCTTCAGGGTTGCTTTAGCCCAAGCAGGCTCAGCCCCTGCACCCTCCTCCCCACTGCTCCTCTGCAGCCCCTGGGTGCAGCAGCTCCTGTCCCCACGCTCCCTGTGGCTGTACAAACATCCTGCCCCAAGAGGAACCACTATTAGCTATATCCCATAGCATCCGGGAGGTACGGCCCATCTCCAGAATTTTATTGCCCATAGGTTTCAAATTTCCTTTTGCAGAGACCACAGGAAAGTTTCCGTCTGTGTCACAGGATGTGTTATATAGCAATCAAAACCTGCAAAGTGCTCAGTTTCCCCAGAACACGATAAAAAAGCTCTGTTGCTCTACTAGTTTCTCAAACGGGAGCTATAATTAAACACAGCAACCTCGCTCCTGCCGGCCTGCCAAGCACCACCTGCAGCAACTCGCTGACCCCTCCACACGAGCCTGGGCGGCACCTCAGGGGAGAAATGCTTGTTTGCATCTCGCAGCAGCTGCTGGGGCAGCCTGTGACACCCTGAATGTGCTCGGGAAGGCGCCCTGCACAGCTGTGGTGACCGGCATAGTACACAGGACTCCCCACGGGTGCCCAGCTGGACACCTGGCCCCACCGTGGCCCCTCTGTGTGGGCTCAGTGGGCTCCCACCACGGGGGACAAACAGACTTCACCTTTCATCTACCACAGTCATGCACTCACCCCCCATGTGCAGGCCTGGCCACGCTACCCTGCCTTCTCAAGCAGCCCATCCCCAGCTGCTGAGGTGTGTTTTGGCTGCAAATACAAAGGATGCAAGGTACAAGCTCAACAATGTACAACAGCTGCTTCAGCAGCTCTCATTTGTGTTACCTACATAAAAGTCCACCCCCTGCATCATCCTCCTGGCTGCCACCAAGGCTCTCAGCCTAGCCAGCCACAGCAATCCATCACCCCAAAGCTGCCCTTGCTCTCCCCAAGGGCTCAGGCTGCCACCTCCCACCCAGCCCCTCGCTGTCTCAACAGATGGCCACAGCCAAGCAGTTAAGTTTCCCAGGAAGCTGGGACGACGGAGAGAGGGAGAGGGAAATAGGACATATTAGGATCAGGTGCTGTTTTTCTTTACGGGCATTAAAATAAGAGAACTCCTTGTTGATTCCCAGCTGCCTTAGACAGGTGTTCGTGAGAGACAGCCCCAGAAGCTTAACGGGCCATCTGTCCTGCAGATGATTTCTACAGGGAAACATTAGAAGGAAAAATAAAACTCATATGCACACATACAGAAACACAAAAAAAACCCCAGCCAAGTAAGTCAACCCTTGCTACTGAAAAAGAGCAGCTTAAAAAGCTAGGAAAGTCCTTCAACCAAACAGGGTAATACAGGTCAGTTTTACAGAAAGTATGATGCAACTCTGCATTTCATCTCCTCTGCCTCACACCTGAGGCATGACAGAGGCTCAAAAGAACTCCGTGGAAAGACCCTCAGGGGAGCAGGGAGGAGTCTGTACATGTGCTGCTTATCCTCAACACTGCTGGACAGTGAATCTTCACAGTAACATGGGGCTTCTTGGCACCTCTTCTCCTGACAACCTCAAACCTCCCCAAATTTTCTTTCCACTGTGCCCCCAAGGACCTGACAAGAGACTTTCATAAATGCCTCAGGAAGCCAATGCTCTTTATTCTCAACAATTCCCCATACCTCTGTCTTTTTCCAGAACTCAAAAGAAAATTGTTAAGAAACTACAATTTGGGACATTAAGTTCCCTGAGCCACATACAAGCACAACATCCATCTGTATACTGTCACCAAAATAGTGATTTCAAAGCCATTCTCGATGGATTCCCTCCCCAAAGACAATAATCTACACCTCCAGCAACATTAGTTCTCTGTCTGCAGTCTTGGACCATACTCAGCACAATGCAACCACTGTGATTTATATACCACCAACATGTCTACATGCATAAAATGGAAGATGAAACAAGTCTGTTCCACTCCAGAACCACAAAAGCAGATTCCCAACCAGTTTCATGGGCCAGCTTGCAACCCCAGCCTGAGAACAACTCCTGCAGGACACCCCAGCAGCATCAGATTATTTTCTTCCTCCATTTGTGTAGAAAACAAAGGGTTTCTCATCTCCATAGTCTGTCATGATATGACCAGATGTGCAGTCTAGGAACACACAATAGGGAGGAAAAAGGGCAGACGAATAAATTTGCATTAAGCAGCAAGATTGCCTTTTGGTCTAGCCAGGATATTTCCTGAGTCCCAGGCACATGGGCACTCACAGGAGTCACACTTCTCATTGTACCAGCAATAAAGTTTCCTTCTATGACACAGAAGTCCCGTAAATCAGGCCTGATATGAAATGGCCCAAGTGACTGTCAGTCAATATCTGAGTTGTCAACAACCCTGTTATAGAGCATTTCCCATATACATGGTTACATGCACATCCTATAAGAGTTTCTCATTTATAGAAATACATTTAATTTATAAATAATAACAAGTTATATATTAACAAATAACACTTATATAAATGCACATGTATACAAATGTACAAATATATTTATATATATAAATATATGTATTTGTATGTGAATATATATATTAAAAATATATATATTTTATATATGTATACACACACGAGAGACATGGGTTAATTTGTGTGGACTTACTTTGGGTCCCACTGCATGATCTTTTGGCTGGTTAGTAAAGAGAATTCAGACTACCACACCAGCCAAATTTGTTGGCATTCACCTATATTTTGGTCTCAAGGGTGAGAGGAGCAGTTTGTTTTAGACTCTGTCCTGGGAGACATCATTGAGAGTCTCAACTCCTGCTTCTAGGTCAACCATTTACGGCCCTAAAGACTGATACCACCTGTGATCTCTCAGCCCTGGACTACCACCCTACACAGCACTTGGACCCATCACTGCATCTTGGGAACGCCTTCTCACATCTTCCCTAAACAATTTGCCAATATTTCCTGTTTCACACACAATTAGAACTCTGGGTTTATCACTCCCTTGTGGCTCCTTAGACATGAAATAAGCCCAGACATGCAGACAGGCTCGGGGAGTTGCTTAGCAAAAACATGATGGAGAAGGCCTCCCAACCAAACACATACTTCAACTACTTGGTAGCCTATCCCAACGTGGCAAAAATCTCCCTCTGACACCGTAGCAGTTTCTATAGCAACAGGTTACTGCTAAAAATGTCAGATGCAAAATTCCCCATGTTGGGCAAACAGGAGCTAGGAGGACAGATTTAGAAGAGGAAAACTTCTAAATAGCTGTTGCCAGCACTAGCACAGGCTCTGCTAATTCACAAGTCAGTGGTGAACCAACTTAAAAGAAACTTCTAGCAACTCACTAGAGGGGGAGCACATGGTGCATAGGGACATGTCTGTGGAGTACTGTCCCACAGCATCCCCCAGAACGAGGAGGAGCCACAAATATGTCCCTCTCCTGCAATGAGGCACTTGAAAGTGAAACCAGCTGTTTTTAGGAATAGAACTAAAACACAGCATGCAGAGTAGGAAGCCTGAAAGCCAAACTATTAGATTATAGGTTTGGCAGTGCTGCTGCTCCTTTCATAAAATCAAGACTGGGTCATTAAACCTCTGAGACCTCAGTTTTCCCAGTTGTATATGAAAAGTAAATCTACCATAGAAGTTCATGCGGCTCATGTGCGGCAGGTAAAAGCTTTCACAAGCAATGGCCCAGCCACTGTACCCCACCAGTGCCAGCTCGTGACACTCAGGCCTGCTCTGTGGACTCCTGTGCAGCCCTTGGTTCATTACATGTGTGGCAGAGGCAGAAACGCCCTTCCTGGCCTGACTGACAACCAGCTTAGCATGACATCAATTTTTTCTGTCTTCCTTCACTGCTGGTGGGAGAAAGCACTGTGGAAACCTTGGGGTGAACCTCACATCGATACTGCACACACCAGAAGCTCTCAGAAGATTCTCACGGTCAGATTAAACCCAGATGCAGAAACTCAAAGCAGCCACAGCTCAGCACAAAGCTGCACAGGGGAGGAGGGCGGAAGTAAGCCCACCACACTAACAACAAGTGACTGCATTTGCCAGTGTGGTTCTCAAGTCAGAGTCCTGAAGAACCCACAGGCTTTCCCCATGAACATGGCACCCACCCCTCTGGAATTCACACCCACCTGACTTTGCTTTTATGTGCTGCTGAGTCAGGGGAAAACTCTGCATGCACCCATGTATGTGGATGTGTACATGTTTGTTTATGCGTGAGCTGTCAGCCCCCGAATTATGCGCAGATCAACAAGGCTCTTTGAATTCCCCGACTGTGAAGTGCGTGACATTTAATCTCAGTCCTCCTTTTGGATTTCATATCGTGCATTATCAACAATGGCTATTCAGCACACAAGTACCCTTTAGAAAGCTTTCATCAGAAAAAGGAGCTCATATAAAGGAGATTGAAAGAGACGATGTCTGTGATGCATGACAGGTTCTCCAGCTTCCACAAAAGGCCAGTGTATGTGTACTGTGAGGAGCACGCACGCAGTCAGCCTGCCCCCAGCCCAGAATAAAAGCACTTCATGGGTGGAGAGAATGGAGTTTGGAAGCATCAACTATAACTTGAATCTGTACGTCTCTTCACCTCCCTCTTTTAGGCTCCCTGGGAAATAGGCAGGGTGAGCCAACCCCCAGAGGTGTCCATTTTAGGACAAGATGTATTATCCCCTGCAATGGTTCACCTCTTTCCGTATACCACAGGAAGAGCCTAGATGATGAGCAAGACTAGGCTTTTGATTGTTTTTATATGGATGGACAAGATCAAGATCCTTGCAGTGAACTTTTCACTACCTGATCCGAAGCAAACCCTGGATCACTTTTGCCCATCTCACAGCATGGATACACACTTTGGGATTATAAAAAAACTAAACAACATGCAAGAAAAGAGTATGGAGATGCTATGCCCTAACTAACTCTTATTAGTCATAGCCACAGAGGACCCACATCAGCCCAAAGAACTAAAGCAAGATTTCTCTTTTTATAGCAGAGAGGAGGCAAAGGGGTGGACACCAGTATGTGGCATAAACAGCCTTGATGACAAGGGATATCTGGGAACTGAGAGGTCCCACGGGAGCTCTCTCTCCATCTTGCCTGGTACATTCAAGGGAAATCTTAGGAAAGAAATTGATAAAGATAGTACAGACTAGTTCTTCTCCTTATTTTTGTTTGATTCCTCTACCCAGGGACAAGGAGGCAACAGAGAGATTCAGCAGCATCAGTGCTGACAAATCAAGGTCTCAAGTAACCATGGAAAACACAGCATTGCCAGATGTCCCATCTCTACTATCAAGGGTTGTTTAAGGACCTTCCCTTCTTTTACAGTTTTAAGTCTCAGACACTTGGGTACAACAAATTGGGTAATATCAGGATCATCCATCAGGACTGTGTATGTGTGTGTACACACACACGGTGCTTTGCTACTCTCTGTGTGTGTATGTGCATCTGTCAGCAAACATACAGCACAGCCTCCTGCTTAGAAGAGCTCATGACATAAAAGTGTCAGGTTTTAGTCAACACCTTCCCCATTACCTTTCACTGTAATGTCATTTCCATGCAGCCAGGGCTCTGGGGGTTTCAGGTTGGCCTCTTCTCTCCCATGTTCTTTGTAAGCACTAATGACAGGCACTCGGTTTGCATGGTGATGTGATGCAGGGAATAAATTGGCTGGAGGGGATAAGCTCAACTGCTTTATTATTCCTCCATCCATCAACTCTCAGTGCATACTACTTGTCCAGAGATTTAAACAGTGGACGTTGTCATAGTTCATGGAAGGGACTGGATGAACTCCTGATGGGTTTTTGCCACCAGACAAGGCAAGAACACATTCCTACACCCCAAGGAGAAAACGGTTGCACTGGGCAGAACAGTGGGGCAGGAGGGTGGAAGGATGCACCATAGGTGCCTGCTGGTCAGATGCACGCCAGGTCTGTGGTCAGCACTTACAGAGACTCCACCAGCAATGCTGATATTAAAGACAGCTAAATTTTATTCTCACTTTACCAAGTAAACAACCTGGGAAAACACAGACAGATGGTCCATATTCTTTGGTCCTGTTCGGTGCAACCTTTGACTCCTGGTAGATTTCTGCTTTCTGTGGAGTAATGTTTGGATGCTCTTTATTGCTATTAAGCAGCTTCTACAGAAACTTTTCTTCCTCGGCCACGAAGAAAACATTGGTGAAAGCCAATACTACCCAGCTCCCCTGGATTCAGTATTGTGGTTTTTGAGTTTCCCTCTCCCCTCTGCAAGGAGGTGGCCCATATCTCTACCTGCTTGGAATACGCCAAACATCTACCATGAATAGCATGCCAGGCAGCTAAAATTAAATGTCCAAGAGAAAAACTAAGAGAGACTTAAAACCATAGACCTTTATGGTATCTTGTTTCTTCAGAAAATAGCCTGCTTCCTGGAGCTCTGGTTAAGAATGGCAGTACAGCCCTCCACACAGTCCTTCCTGAGGACTCCATACAAACATGGCAGAGTGTCTGCACCCAGGCTGTGCTCCAGAATTGCCCACACACTTCTCACAGCTTTGCAGCAGCACAGTACAGGGCAGCAGCACTAGTGAGGCTGCTGCCTGGCTGGGTGCATGTCACACACAGCAAGGCAGAGCCAGACAGCCAGGAAAGGCACCTTCTTGGATGTCAGGAAGGATAGGAAGCACAGCTGTCTTTGGGAAACTGCCTGCTCTTTGTCACATCTATCTCCATCTACAGCATCCCTAGCTGGAAGCCCAGAAAGAAACTGCAGCGCCCAGCAAGGGCTGGGATTATTTTAAGGCTCAGCAGTGGAATTCTTGGAACATCTGTTGGCTGGAAGGGATTCTCAAGTCTTCATAAGACCACAAACATCTGACACAAGAGGTTTGTGTTTCACTCATAAGGTGGCTCCACTACAAAAAGTGCTTCTGCTGCCATCATGGGTTACTGAATGAACGGGTACTCAGATAAAAACACCATCTGAGTCACCCACGGAGTTTCCTGAAGACTTCTGGGTTTTCTCTGTAGGTCTCTTGTCTGGCTGCTGACACAGCCTCAAACTGTTTACTTTCTCAACCCAGGCAGGATACAGCTAAAAACAAGAGCGTTGCAAGCCTTTGTGTGCTGCTCTGCCTGCACCTGCCCCTCTGGGCCCAGGTCAAAGTGCTGCTGCCTGATTTTAGTACCAAAAGGAGGGATTCCTCTCTGGTCTGCAGCGGCAGGCAGCTGCAGAGGGGACTACACACTAATCTCCCTCTAAAACACAGAATCCCTTCAAACAATTAGGTGGCCAGGGTTATCTGACACTCCTCTGTGCGCATCTCCTGCTACACCAACTCATCCTGTAATACCACTCCTCAGGAGACCCGACTACCGAACCACGGATTTATTCCTAACTGCTTTTCTCCCCCTGCTCTCCTCTGTGCCTTTGACTTAAATTATGTTAATCCAAATCCCTAACAAAAACTTCTAGGAAACTCTGCAGCAATGGAGTCAGCTCTCAGTCCCTACGCTTCAGCTTCTGATCTTGGCCCCATAGGTTCAGAAAGTGAGCGCTTCCTGACCACCATCAGTAGAAGCTGCTCAACCTTTACCACTAAACCCAGCTACAATGGTTTTGATAATTTCCCTGTTTTGGTGATGGATCTCTCCTCCCCGTAACAACAGCAGCAGTCAGTATAAATTTGGACTAGAGCTTTCTTACAGACATTGGTCCTTGACTTTGCTCTGTAAGATGAGCTGGGTAAGGGTCCAACCACAGTCTGGGTATAAATGAGTCACGTACAGCCTAGGCAAGGGATTCTCCATCAAAATGAATGCTCAAATATGCTCAGTAAGTTCTTATTTTGCATACAGAGGGATAGAAATACATTTACAGATTCAGGCAATTGGAATGCATACCCACTACACAGAATGAGGATGAGAGACTTATGCACATTGTGAAACCCAGAAGGAAAGTTTGCCACTGAAGTTTCACCAGAGCCCTGGGAGGCAGAGCTGTGGGGCCAGCACTGTGTGCTGGGCCTTCCAGTAAAACCCTGTGCATCTCCAAGCCTCTTCTTCTCCATCTGTCATCCGGGGTCAGCCACACTAATCAGCACCAGAGATGGGCACTGAAACACATGGAGGTGCATTAAGCCTTGCAGATGACACAGAGCTTCACAAACAGAAGAAACCCAAGAGGGCCAGGGAGTAATTTATCCTTTCCATTCATGTCTAAACCACTGCGAGTGTCTTTGGTTATAGCTAGATTTCTTTGTGAACATCTTTTAGCATCTTGAACAAGAACTTTTCAAACACAGAGTGAACTTGTGCTAGCCTGCGATCTCCAGGACAGCACCAAACTCCTATTTTCCAAGGGAAGGCAGAAAGCAATGTGAACACGGAACACCTGGTCACCTCTTAAGTGTTGTTTTTCCTGGTCTGGAAAAAGTCCAAATGTATTTTGTGGCCAGCATTGGGTCTTTTCCTCCCGAGACTTATTTTCACATTCCTACATCAAAAATACAAAACCCAGAAGATCTGCATTCTATAAATAATGTCCCAATAGTGCCAAGGTCACCAAGCTGTTCCCTCTGGCGCCAGGCCAGAAGTCAAACATAAACAATCTCAACATCTTTCTGGTTCACATGTGCTTTTATCCTGTGCCAAGGGAAAGCTTGTAGCCAGAAACGTAGCACTAAGAAGACGGACACCCCCACCTCATGCCTGGCTCCACCCAGGTCAACGTGCAGCCTCCTGGGCAGCCCAGTGGGAAGGCAGCCAATCCTGCCTGCGTCAGAGGGAGATACTCTTTGTGTTCTAATGGCATTTAGCAGTTTTCATTAGAAATTTGGGGGCTTACAAACAGATGAGGACCAAACACACACATCACACAGAACATTTCAAGATCCAAACAGCTCAAAGTGATGCTTGTAAGCAGCATGTGGTACCATCCCTCCCAGCCCCTAGTATTGAACATGTTGACCTTCAGAGAGCAGCAGGACAAGTGAACACCAGCTGCAGATGTACTCCAGGCATTCTGCATGCTTCAGCACTCGATGCTCAATGAGAACAATAGGAAAACATTTCCCTTTGGATCACACCCCAGCCTCCAAGCAGCTCCAAATGGACTGAAAACCTCAGGGGAGGACACGTCTGTGGTTTATTCTCCAAGAGATCAACGGCCATCCCAAGCCTCGCCTTGATGTACATCTCTGGAGATGCTCTTGTGTTCATATCTCTACAATAAAACCTCACTACAGGCCCACGAGCAGAAAGGACCAACTTCTCCTGAGACTGTAGAGCAAACCTCACCTTTTCAGCCTCTTGAGTGGGACAACCACCTACCCAGAGAGGAGCTCCCTTGACCTTGCTCCACACTGCAGTCAAAGAACAACAACACACACATACTAAAGCAACCAAGTCCCCCTTTTCCCAGCTGCCATTAGTATCCAGCGCCTCTCTGCTGAGGGCACAAGGACACCACAGGTTCATGGTGTCCCTCACACTCTGCTTTGCATGCCTCAGGTGTGTATTTATGCAACCTAGCTGAGACAGGGCTAGACTTCATGCTGAGTCTTAAGACCTTGTTTATTTGGGGGTTGTGCCAAAACCTTTCTAAGAAAACTTCCTCCCTGGGCGGGCTCCCCTGCTTGAATTGTAACTACTATTTACTTGTTTAAAAATCATTTTCCTCATCCACAGGCCCTGAATGCCATTATTCAACAGACTGCTCTACTGCAGATAGAGTTACTGAACAAGTTATTTATGCCAAGTCCAGAATAGCCTGGGCTCTTGCACACTCTGTAGTTTCTCATGGCTCAGCTGTGCTAGTGGTACCCTAACGTCAACAAGGCTTTGGTCGCTGCTGGCATTTGTAACTCCCAGCCTTTGCAGACAGAGGAGATTAAATGGTACCCATTTAATCACTTGCAGCCCTGATTCTCAGGCAGCTGCAAGAGGGTCCGGTTCATTGCTCAGGCAAGAAAAAGGCTCACTGAACTCCAACGCCAAGCAGTGCTAAGGCAGGGCAAGGAGCAGGTGCTGAATAAGGTGCTGCTTCTTGCTCAGCTTGGTTTGTTCAGTCAGAGCTGTACTCAACAGGGAAGCCTAATAGCTGCTGCTGCTCTAGACAGAGCAGTACACCTGCTCAGATGGGACAACCAGACCCTGCAAGAGGCACAGCAGACCGCTCAGCACGCAGGAATGTGCAAGCTCAGGCAGGGATGCAGAGCCCGCTGAGAGCTGGCTTTCCTCACCTTCCCCTCTGTGATGGCAGGGGGTCTGTCCCGGCTCCCTCCCGCATCGCGACTCCCTTCCCCTGCCCCTCTCCCTCCATCCCCAGCCCAAGCATCTCCCCGGCCGTCCACCATGGCCAAGCCCTCTTTCCAGCCAGGGCTCCCCAGCACACCTACGGGACTGCATCCCACGGAGAGCACAGCTGTGCTAGCCTCCCTCATCCCAGCCCACCGCAATGCTCAGCCGCCGAGGCTGACCTCTGAGCCTGTGCAGTGGTCAGGACTCAGCCTCCCCTTTTAGGCACCTGAAGTACTCATTTGGGGACCGTGGTCCTCCTGTGACACTTCCCGAGCACGCGAAAAAGGACGGAGCACTTCCAGGAAAGAAGTGACATCGGGCCCCTGCCTTTGAGTCGAGTAACAGCCAGGAGAAAGCCCGCGCCACAAAGCCAAGGGACCGCCTGCGCATCACCTCGCAAGGCGGCACGGCTGCTGTCCCTCCAGCGCTCGGAGTAACCTGCCACCCTCCCACGAGGATACAACGTTCCACCACCTCCTCCTCCAACCATCGCACCCGGACTAGGCACGGCCAGGACGGAGACGGTCCTATCGCAGCCAGCACAAGGGCTGATCCCTCTCCTGCCGCCCCTGCCCGTCCGTCGGTCCATCCATCCCTCCCCCGACCGCGCTGACTGCGAGGGGACGCCCGGGAGCGGAGGCGGCTGCCAGCAGCGGGCTCCCGCGGGGCGCACGGCCGTGGCGGGGTCCGCACGCCCGATCCCCGGGACCCCGAGGGGCGGCGGGGAAAGTCTGCGGCGCGGGGGGACGCGCACGGCACTCACCGCCCTAGCGCAGGTCTCGGCGGCGGGGGATGGTCCCGAGGGCTCGGCTCGGCTGCCCCATGGGCAGAGCGCTCCGGGGGCGGCCNGAGCGCCGCGGCCGCACGGCCGGGCGGGGTAGGGTGGTGCTGCGTTACCTGCGGGCTGCGCTGGGGTCCCGTGTGGCTTCTGTGCGGGGTACGCCTGGGCCACCTGGGACCGCGTTTGGGAACAAAGAGCGGCGTCCCGGAGCCGGGTTCCTGCGAGGGAAGGAGGGGCGGGGGAAATAAAGCCCCAGGAGCAGCAAAAGGCTCCTTTCCCACCCGGCCCGTCGAGGGGCTGCCGCAGAGGGTCTTATCTCTTCATGTGCGACGGGTTAGAGCTACCGAGGGTCGGCAGCGAGACTGTCCCAGTCTTTCTCTGCGGTACGAATGGGGCCTCGATTGTACTGCTCACGGCAGCGTGGTTTCGAGGACTGCTTTACAATTCCCTGCGAAAGGCAAAAGGGAATAAACGCGGGCGCAGGGGAACAAGCATATTTTTTCCAAGTGAGTTGGTGCAGGGGAAGAGCCTGGCTACACAGAGAGCTGCAGGGCCAGCTCCCACCACCAGCCTCGCCAGAGCCTGCCCTGGAGCGAGGCTCACATCACCGGGTCCCTCTGGAAGGATGCTCGGAGACCAAATCGAGCGTGCCGGCATTTTAATGTTGCAGTTGTCTCAGAGCAGATAGGATTGTAACGAAAGAGAATGACAGCATGGTAAAGGGCAAACATCAGGGGCAATCAGCACACAGAGCGGTGGCAGAGGAGCTGGCGGCAGCTCTGTCTCTATCCTGATGCAATTCCTCTTTGCAAGGGAGGTTTCCGGTGCGTTTATTTGACCCAGCTCGTTTCACTGATCCAGAGTGAAGGTACAGAAGAGGACGATGCCTGCATGAGGGAAAGGGAGAGGGACGTACAGAGAGAGTGGGATCGGGTGGGAACCTTTGAACTCACTTTAACCCCATGGATAAACCCTAATGGAGAACCACATCCTCAAACATACAGTGTGATGAGGTCATTGCAAACACAAGGGTGTCCTTTGAGAAACTGAAGGCTTATCCACTGGGAACTGGGCTGAAATGTATCACTTCACAGAAGCCAAGTAATGAATCTTTGGGAAACAGAACATTTCTTCAGAGGGACCATCTGACATTTCAGTAGCTGGTTTTGCCGCATAACGGGGGGAAAAGCTGATTTTTATCTTTTTTTTTTAATCCAGTTTCTAAAACGGATTCAATCCTGTCTTGGAGCTAGTCAAACATTTTACTGTGATAAAGTTCAAAATTTTCAGTGTGATTGTGCCAGAACATGTACAAGAGATGAAATATTATACATACTCCATCTGGGCTTTGCGGCATTGAAATATGATAATGAAATACAAAAGCACACAGAACAAAATCAGAAGGCACAGCCGAAACAACCACGTTTTACATTATTGAGATGAAATAACTATGATATTGTCAAACAAGGGAAGTCAAAATATGTCATGCTGGCTTTTTTTAAAGAGAAATTTGCATTCAAGGAGATCTCTCAAAATTGTTTCAAAGAAGTAATGAGCAGTTTTCCGAGGACAGCTCAGGCTGCTGCATCAGGGTAAGAGTTTCAGAAGTAGTAAGCGTTTCTTTTCAATGTTTGTCATTCAAATAGTTGTGTCATCTGATGTCACAAGGAACTCTGGGGTTATTTCTGGCACATATAAATGTGCTTTTGAAAATATTACCCTCAGCCAGGATTTGAATTCATAAACAAGAGCCAGAGGCCTTCTGCAGCAACTGCATTGTTTGAGACTGCCTAGATCACCCACCCACCCACCTCTTATTAATTCAGAAGCCTTGGTCAAGCCTTTGTCCTCCCTGCTGAGTGTTTCAATGGCAAGACAACTGCCACAGGATGTGCTTTCAGCTCTGCCCCTCTCCCCTCTCTCTTTGATGCTGTTTGGCCAGAGCAAATCGTCACAGCATTAATACTGGTCTGTGCGACCACGTTTGATAAGTAACCTCAGGCTTTCGAGCATGATTTTTCCCGGCTCCCCCAGCAACAGGCAGATGGATGGGTGCAGGCAGATCTCTCCTGACTCCTTGCAGGCAGGCGTGGGGTGTGACACAGCTCACAGGGGGGATCAGCAGCTCTCTGCAGCAGGAGGCACTTGTGAGAAGATGTACAAAAGGCAGCAGCTGGTCTGCGGGAGGCTTTCACCTGCGCCACACTGCTGTGTTACACGGGTCCAAACAGGCTTTCGTTTCCTTCACGGCAGCTGTAGTATGTGCGTAATCGAACCCTCACTGCAGCATCTCTAGCAGGCACCGGTGGCCTGGGGCTGACATTGACGTGCAGTGTTGTACCACAGGACCAAGGAAATCAAGTGGTTCAGAGTCACCAGCTCACTGTGCACCAGGAGCTTCAGCTGAGGCACTTAGTCAGGCAGGAGAGAGGGAAGGATGTAAAACAAACCCCAAGCCGTGGGCCTGGGGGAAGAGGCATTGCAAACCAGAGCGGAGAGGGAAGCAGGGGGAGGGCTGCACCTGCCACTGGAACGCTCATGATCCAGCCAGAGCCTGGCGTTTGAATGAAAGGGAAAAAGGAAAGGAAGAGTTTGTGAACTATCCCTAAGGAATGTCCTGCACTTGGTAAGAGTCCATGGACAGAGACAGTGACTTACAGAGAGTGGAACACAGAGATATGGGGGCTCAGAGGCCCCAGGCAGCAGTGGGGAAGGGAGAGTTTGGTTCGGAGTCCCTCCCAAGCAGTGCTCATGAATATCTGGTGGAGGAGTGTCTGCAAAGGAGAAGGGTCTAGCAGCCTCCCCCGCTGCGGGGGAGAAAGCCTTTTGTGTAGATCAAAGGCACGGCAGAGCCCTGTTTTTCATAGTCCTGGGCTGGAGAAACACCAGCCTGTTTTCTGCATCTCCAAATAGGACAGTCTGTTAAACACGATGCCTCTGAAATGTGCTAAGGCAGCTACATCAGTAGGATTTGTTACATGCAGTGTTGAACACATTAAAATACATGCTGAGAGGATGCAAGGCAGGCTAGAGCACAGAGACTCGGTTCTGTTAGACCATGCGTGGAGCAAGCCCCCGCAGTGCTGACGGGGAGGATTTGGTTGTTCCTCAGGGAATGCTGAGTCCTAATTTTTCTCCCAGGTCAGCGGGAGCCTTAGAGAGGGCAGGTAAAGCCGGTGGGTGGCACTGCCTCCTACTCTTCCATGGGGGCCTGGCCCCTTCTGTCATCTTCTCTGTGAGAGCCAAGTCCCATGATGGGTATGAGTGGGTGTGTCTCTGCCTGAGAGGCAAGGGAGAGAGTGTAGGCTGTCGTGAGGGGCCAGAGCTGGCAGTGGGGTGTGCTGCTTCCTCAGATGTCCCCTCCTGGGCCCCAGCAAGTGAAGGTGTTCCCCATCCAAGGGGCTGGAGGCTGGAGCCATCTTCAAGCAAGCCCTTTGCCTACACAGCACCTGATGGGTGCAGACCTACTTTAGTTACGTTGTGAGGTGTTGGGCGGAAAGGACTTGGAGAGGACAGCGCATCCCTCTGAGCCCGGGGAGGGGAGGTGGCAGGCTGGCATGGAGCAGGCAGCTGCCTGCAACTGTGGAACAGCCGAAATAATCAATACTCTGTAGATGTCTCTGGTTTTTTATTAGCACCTCTCGCAGCTCTGGCTATCTGTCTCGTGGTGTCCGCCAGGTGTGACCCCAGCTCCGCAGGTCCTGCAAGACAGCGTCTACCATTTGGGCTAGGATCACTTCTCATGAGAGGAACTGATTTTGCCCCTGAGGTTGGGCTGGGGAGTGACAGTGATGACGGGACACTTTCTTCACCAGGAGCAAGACACAAGCTGCTTTAACAGCGAGGCAGCCTTTTTGTCTCGGAAGGGGAGCACAGAGATCTGGTGCAGGGTCTGTGTCCCCAGGCTGCTCCTTGAGGGTGCTGCATAGCCAGATGGACAGGCTTTCAGGGAAAAAAAAGCTGTTGTGGAAATTGTGTTTTCTGATCTGTGAAAAGTGGCAAGGCCTAGAAAGAGGAAAAAGTAGGTTCCATATCGGCATGAACTTTTTGCTCTTCTCTCAAGAAAACCTCAAAAACTTGTTTCAGGTCAAGGCATTTTGATTCAGGGCCTGCAAAGGGTTGCATTTGAATCTCTGTCTTTTAAGTAATTTTGTGTATACACAATTAAGCAGAAAAATTGTCATTGGAATACAAACTCTAAAAACAATCTCTGCAAATTTTATCTGAAGCAGAGTAAGACATACTCAATGTCTTTGATGAAATCATGTTTTTAGGGAAAAAAACCCCCACCAAAACCCCAAAACAAAACACAAAAATTAAAGTGAAAAAGCTGTTCCCGGAGTGTCATCTGCAGGAGCCAGAGGGAGTCTTGTGTGTACCCAGTGTCACTGAAAGGGGCTCCAGCACCTGCAGAAGCTTTGTTATCTCAGCAGGTTGGGCAGACTCCATCCCCTGTGAAAGAAGGTCACATTGGAGCAGAGCAATATTTTTTCCCTCTTTTTCCTGCCCCTCAGCAGCCTCCCACACTCCTCTGGCTTGCTACCCTTATTTTTCAGAATTCTACAATGCTCTTTTGCTGTTACCCTATAGCTGCTTTTACCCCCAGCTACTCACCCCAGCAGCTGAGCTCCTCTGAGCATCCATGAGAGTCCTCTTTTCAGTCTTTATATGCTGTGCATCTGAGATTGCCTTCTTGTCCCTACAGCATGTTGAGGTAGTTGCTGACTTTAATTTTCACCCTTTCGGTTTTCATTTTCTCACACTCAGAAATCCTTCCTACTGTTTCCTTTGGAAAATGCTACAGAAGATGTGCTGAGTGGTAGATTTATAAGCTGTAAGATCAGGGAAGATGGTTAAACTATGTAGTCCAAGCTCTTCTACCCATCACAGCTTCCTGAGTTCCATAGACATAGCATACTTTCCAGAAAGGCACTCAGGACTAGCTTTTACCCTAAAGCTGCTTTTCACGAGTTACCTTCCTGAATGCTGAAGGACTACAGTCAACGTGCTGTTGGAGCCTGTGTCTCAACCCACAGGTCACCTTGCTGTCCCCCACACAGCCTTCCAGAAGGCACGTGGCTGGCAGGGGCAAAAGCCATCCTGTTGTGCACATCCTACAAGAAGCGTCTTGAAACCAGCAGCTAATCTACAGGGTGGGCACAGCCTCCCTCTAGGCACAAAAACCTGGTAAGACAGGCAATCAAGTGCCTTTCCCCCTCCAGAAACATGTTATGATGTTAATCAGCCTTGTGGGAAAAACATACCTAATTTGGCATTGAATTTTGCTTGGCATCCACCTCTGGTGGCTGGAGGTTTCTGTACCCTGTACTGATGGCTTAAAGGACATGGAACATCTGGAAGCAAGGGGTGACATGCTCTCCTCAGCGGTGCTGGGCTTGTGGTGAAGCAAATATGTGGAGCAGTTGTGTTGGACAATGTGTAATTTGAAGCTGTGGCACCTCAAAGTTTCTCTATGTGTTTTCTTCCTCGTGGACATCTTTTTTTTTTGACAGCAAGCATCTTCCTTAACCCCAGGAGTAGCAGCTTTATGGCTTCTGTATCTAAAGGTCTTACATTCAGTTTTCACAGGGAGCTGCTTTGGAAGCATGAGTATTTTACATCTCCTTTTAATAGATGAGGCACCACAGGGTCATCTCCTGGATCAACATTCTGCATTTGTCTCAAGCCTCCCACCCAGAGCAATTTACCTCCCAAGCCCTCCTTGGTGTTCAGCAAATGCAGAGCAACCTGATTTGCTGGGAGAAAAATGAACAAGCCATGGGTGGATATGACAGAAGTGTGAAGCTTGAATGGACAGAGTTGGTTTTTGAGACTTGACTGTCAAAGTGTGGCAACGTTAAGAGTCAGCAGATATCATCCCAGAAAGCGTTGTTGCCTGCTGGCAATCCCAGGTGCTGTGGCAGTGACAGCAGCGCAGTGATTGTACCTGGGATTAGATTTCCACATGACTGGCACTTGTAAATGGTCCATGATTAGACCTTGTGCTCTGGTTGTGCTTCCTTGTGGTGGTGAGCAGAGCGGGCAGGTGGGCAGTGGGCTGTGCTGTGAGGGCTGAAGCTTCTGCCCCTGCCATTTCCCTCTTGTCCTGAGCCCTGCAGCCACCACTGTCTCCTCACCCACAGCTGGAAACCACAATGGCTTTATCGCCGGGATTGTGGCTGCTGCAGAGCAGGAAAAGGCGTCTTCCGTCCTCTCTCCCCAGCAGGGGATGGCAGCAGGGAGGGATGTGGGCTGCACTCAGGGGAGGCCACTGCAGCCCCTCTGACATCTTTGGCACCTGCTGTGGCTTTTCCTTGGGGAAGACAAAGCTGATGGAGAGCTGCCCACTGGAAAAGAGCTGCCTGTGCTTTGTTTTGCAGGTACAGGCAAAGGTGAGGCAGATGACACAGGCAAGCTGCCTGTCCTCTGATACGTGAGAGGAGCCTGGCTTGCACTCTAATGGGTGGGTCTCCTGGCCAAAAACAGGAGGCATAGAGCAGTGGGAAAGGGGAAGAGGGCTGTGGAATGTAGTGATGCAAAAGTGTCAGAACTAATGGGGCAAAGTGGGATTTCCCCTAAACCTAGGCATCACACTGGGGTCTGGTAATGCTCTTGTCCATCTGGAAGGCTGTGAATGTTTCTGAGGGGCTGCAACAATAGAAGCTGTAAAGGAACATATAGAAACAAGGACAGAGCTCCCTCCCAGCCTTGTCCTCTTTGATTTGAGCTGGAAAATTAGTGACTAAGCCTTGTTTGGAGCCCTTTCTCCCAAGGTCAGCTGTGCTGCATACTCCAGTTGCAGCCATTGCATTCTCTCACTGCAGAGCGGTCGTGCTGCCACACCAATGAAACCAGGAATAAGGAGCTTCTCTCCCTGCCTGGACACCCGCAGCCATTTCCCAGCCATTTGCTGCTGAGGGTTTCTGGGGAGGAGGGAATGCTCAGGTGCCAGCTCAGTGGTGGTTTTCAAACCACAGGGGTAGGGAAGGGGCGGCCGGGCTGCCAGCAGTCACGTGCCCAAGCTGCACCCCAGGCCAGCTCCAGTGCTCCCCACACTGTGCCCTGCACATCCCAGCAGCCTGTGCCCGTGGTGCCTGCATACTCCCTCTCCCTTTTCCATGTTACAGTAGGCTGATTTGGCTAATGATTACAAAACGCTGTGAGAAGGACGGGTAGTTAATCAACACCAGATGTTGGGGTAGGCACTGCAGCAGTTTTTCACCGACAACTATGAGGCTGCATGAGCTTTTCCCTTCTAACTTCTTGTTTCTGGTTGTTTGTTGCTTTTCTTTTCTCACCTTGTGTTCTGAGATTTCCTTGGTTTTATCTCTGACAGAATGTGAGATGCTTCTCCTTTGTGTTAATTGATTTCCGCTGCCAAAGTTCTAGGTTAGAAGGGTGGGAGAAAGAAAGGAGGTGACTTCCCTCTTCTGAAAACAACATTGCCCGTCTCTTTTTGTAAAGCAGGGAAGCAATGTGCTGCTGGGGCCTCTCATGAGCCAGATCTGGGGGCTGGCACATCCCTGGTATATACACATGGTAGAGATGGAATGTGTGTTCCCCACATCCCAACGACAGCTAAGCAGCAATTTACTTTTCAAGATGCAAGGTAAAGACTTCAGAGCTTGTTGGTACAAGGCTGAGAATGAAAGATTGCAACAAGACTGAACCAAGTGCCACTGCCAAGCACAGGTGTCTTAAGAAGGTGTCTCTCATTTTCCTTTGCCCAAAGCACGTGCAGGACACACCAGCCCAGGTCCTGATCACCCGCTCTCCAACGAGTGACCCCCTTACAGCCTCCCTGTAATTCTGGATAGCCCCTTTCTGGAACAGCTCCCAGATATGCTAGTTTTCTTTTCGTCTCTTTGTTAAAGAGTAAGTGTATCCCCAGAATCCAGACCAAGTGCATGCCTCATTGAATCATCCGAGGGTGCTGGTGACTGAGGAAGGGCTCTGTGCCTCCCACTGGGGTTGACAAGGACGGAGGGAGAAACCCATGTGCTCTAACCACAGCTCACCAGTCAGAGAAGCTGTGATGCCCAGGGTGTCCCCCCCAAAGAGGGGGAAAAACCCCCTTGTCAGAGCCTCACAACAGGATTTCCCCCGCGACCTTAAATGACTGCGCGCAGTGTTTGTAGTGCTGCCCGCTGTTCTCTGCATGCATGACGAGGTCTTTGTAATTAATTTATATGAGATGCACAGCCAACCGTACTCGCACAGCATACTACAGATTAAATTTAACATCAAAGAGCAGTTGTGAATGTTTCTTGGCATATATAGGCCACCTAGTTTAACATTTCAGCTGTTTCTGTAGTTAACTGCTTCAGCCCCTGGACAAAGCCAGGCAGCTGCCAACAGCTGGCAGGCTCCAGCAGAACGGGCAGAGCATCCACCACAGACCTCTTTGCCTACGTGGCACTTTCAGAGCTGCAGCCATGCAGGGCAACACTCTGCATGACCACAAAGGTGAATATGCAAAGCAGGACCCTCACTAGAGCTGGTGCTTTGCTGCAGGTGTGCTTTCCCTGGTCAACAGCTGTGCCCTTCTCAGAGGCACTCGTGTCACTGGCTGTGATCTGTGCCACAGCAGGGCTGCTGCCAAGCAAGCTCCTGCACTCTGCTGAGTTTTTGATTGGTCACACACAGCAGACCATTGCTGTTTGCCTCTAGCTGCTCCCGGCCTGGGTACCAGCACAGCTAAAGCAGGGTTTGCGGACCCTCACCCAGAGCATTCCCACCTTGTCTCTTCATCTTGAAAGCTCAAATTCAGGGCTTCCTGATGGTGACAGTAAAGTTTTTGATGGGGTCACCTTCCAGGGTGGTCGCTACTGCACCACTGCCTCTGCAGCAACGCCTCAGAGGAACAGTCTCTGCCAGAGGTGAGTGTCCCCTGTTCAGCCATCACTGCTGGTGTGCATCTCCCTGGCCTGTATTAAAAAAATATGGGCTGTGTAGCTCCCCTCTCCCACATTCTTGCTGACAACAAACTCACAAGCACCCAGTCACTCTTCCAGAAGAAACCAGAATGTGTTCATACACCAGTGACAGATTTCCTCCTGATGGTAGTGGGTTTTTTGGCAGAAATGTAGAAAAAAGTTCATAAACAGAGAACTAAACCCAAGGCTTCTTTAGCAACTTCACTGTGGGAAAGGGAGCACCTTTGCTCACCGGAACCCAAGATTTAAATAAAAAAATAAATCACTCTTCAGTGTCCCTTGGTGTCTGCAGTGCACTGGAGCACCTCCCTGCAAGCAAAATGATGCTTGTTAGGGGTAGGCTGCAGTAGGCTATCCTGCACCTGACTGTGGTATCAGCAGGAAAGATTCTTTTAGGGAAAACACGACAAGTTCCTGGGAAATAACCTGTCCCTCCACCCTGCCATACCCTACTGCATCAATGTGAGCTGGGCAGTGGGGAGCCACGGGCACCTGCAGAATGCTGCCCACAAGGAGTCTGATGCAGGAGGAACCAAAAGAAGGGAAAAACACGTTATAAGAAAAGTAGGAGTTAGTGGGAGCTGTTCAGGGTCAGCAGGATCCAGGGCCAATGTTGTGCAGCATCACCCTGACAGTCTGCTGTGTGTGGGGTATGTGGTGGGGACACAGCACAATGGCATTCAACCCATCCCCTGTGAAGGAGAGTTGTGACCTGCTGCCCACAGTCAGGTGCCAGGATTTGCAGGGTTCCACGCCCCCCCACTGTGTCAGGCTGAGGTCAGGCAGCTCTGGCTGTAAGGCTTGCCAGCTCCCTCTTTCCCTGCTGACTAGGAGTGTTCAACACTACGGCAGCAAACCTTGTAGCTTAGCATGTGGCGGTCACCAAAATAAGGGCGGGTAAATGGTATGAGCTCAGTCAGAGTAAACAAGGGAAAGTGTAGAAGAGACAAAACATTTATGTGGGTTTGACCTGGTGACAGAGCAGGGACATAGTTAAATTCCTCAACCCTTGGTTGATGGGGTTGGCTTTGGATGAGAGGCAGGATCTGATCTTCACAGCAGAGGGACAGAGCACTTGGTTCTTCTTCAGTCACTTCAGCCTCTTTCACTGCCAGTCTGGAGGGCCACTCGGGTTTTTTTGTCACCAGGCTGCTGGCCTGGCCTCTGCCCTGGCCATGGGGCATCCTGCCTGACCTGTTGGACACTGATGTGTGTAGCTGAGAGTACTTGGTAGCTCATGGTGGGGCCCTGAGGACTCCTTTCCCTTGGAGAGCAGGGCCTTGGTGACCATCTAGCGGGATGGGAATGTTCCGCTGCCTGCTAGTTATATAAATATAATGCTTGGCATCTTTGCATATATTCTTTTAATGCCATGAATGCCTTTGCCAACTCCCACATTTTCCAGTGTGCTGAGTTCTGTTCTCAGTATATTTTGCCAATTTCAAACATTTATAAACATGTTTTCAGTCCCATTAGGGTAAATAGAAAGCTTCCTGCATCTGGCCTCTTCATGTCTCTGGGCGCTCTGACAGGTCCCCTCATGCCAAAAGTGAGGCCAGCTCCCAATGCAGCTGTTCCTGGAGCCTCTTCTCCTCTCGGGGAGCAAGGATAAATAGCAGCATTTCTCAGAAGCATGGCTGAAGGGAAATGCACCTCTTAAAGTGGGATTCAAAGTCATAGGTAGGTTGGGGGAGAAGAAACTTCAAGGGAAGGAACAAGAATTAATGCAGATTCTTCATCCATAAGTGACACAGACTTTGTCCTGTCCCTGCTTGTCCCTCCATCCCCACATTCAGGGATGTGCAGACACCTCTAAAGCAGCAGGTGTTAACAGTAAGTGAAGCTGTCCATCATAGCTCTGGACCAAAACTGCAGTTCCCCTCTGTGCCAAGAGCCAGTCCAAAGCCTATGAACTACTTCATGCTAACTGGGAACGCAGTAGGATGCTGTCTGCAGTGAGTGCTTCTGCCTAATAACTTTTAACCTGAAGTGATATAAGAAGTAAACAAGCAGCACCTTGGTGACAAGTCACCTTGCTTTCTAATAATCAAAATTAAGCTTTAAATGCAAATTAATAGTAAAAACAATAGGCAGGCTTGAAATAAGGCTTGGACGTGCCCATGTTTCCATCACCCTCTTCCTGAAATTTCTATCCATAGCCGGAAAGGGTCAGTTTTGTCACTGGAGGTACCTCACCACAAGAGGCCAAATCTCTGACGATGTCTGCTGTTCACGATGAGCTCCAGCTCTCGCTCCTAGCCTTGACCTAGGGCAGACTTGGCCTGAGTTTTATACACCATAATTTTATTCCCCGCACAAAGAGCTAGGAAGTTAAATCCTGTATCAGCTGGTAGCAGGCCTGCAGCAAACAGCTTTTCTTTTCAGATCTGGGTCAGCCCCTAGGCAAGGCAGAGCTTGGACATAGTCACGGGGTGGTCAGATCTGCAGGGGTCCAGGCAGGGCAAGGCCCTGGCTTCACACACTTCTCCAGTGTATCCTTGTCATCAGAGGTGCCGCCAGCTCTTATCCAATGTTCACCTTGCTGAGATGCAAACTGGCCTCAGCCCACACTTCCTAATAAAATTGCAATGATATTTTTCCAAAGAAGTGTAAAATATCATTTCCCTGAGGCACTGGGAGGTGAGTAGGGCCAGGAAGCCAAGGAGACAAATGGCATGAAATTTTAAAAGCCCCAGCACTATCAGAGAGGTGAGAACCTATTTTATAGGACATACTGGGAACTACTTTGAGTGCAGTTAGCAGTTTAGAGCTTTACCTTTGTGGGAAGAATACATTGGGAGAAAAGGAGATGTTCATTTCAATTCAACTTTGCTTATCACAAGTGGGAATTTGAGTTTGTGTTTGGGCATGGATCTACTGAGGCTGTTCACTCCCAGACAACATTTAGAGAAAGTAGAAGCCAGTTAATGCTTAGTAGATTTTCTAGGGTCACTCCTGAAAAATCTCACTCTTTTGATTAAGAAAAGTCTTTCTGGGGAAATAAAAAGTCCACAGTATTTACTCCCTGTTTCTGAAGCCCAAAGTTATTTGCTCTGGTAACTTCAGCACAGACTAGTGGAAGCACATTAGCTTGGTGTCCAGGAACCTAAACCCCATGCAAGGTTCCCCCTTATCTTTTTAACCGTTTTACTGTCTAAGGTAATTTTCTGAGCGCTTCTTTACCTACTTTGTACATTCATGCAGGGTTCTTTTTGATTATACAAATCATTTCCTCAGCATGCTTTATTACGGCAAAATAGCCTTGCACTTCCTTATTCAGCAGAAACAGCTCTTGCAAACAGCCCAAACACCTTCGCTTGGCAAAACTCCACATCTGCGTAGCTCTCACTTATCAACAGTGATTTCCTTTGCCCTTTTTGGGTAACAGCGTGCCAACAGACATTCAGCCAGGTCTGCGCTGTGATGGCAGCGCTCTGCAGTGAGTGGTGCCCAGGGCTGTGGGCACGTGCCCTTTTCCAGCATTATTGATGCTGTGTGGTCTGACCCACAGCCAAACGCCTCCATCGCCGGCTGCAGAGCATCCCCCTCCCCACGGAAAGGATGTTGCAGGGCAGCAAGGTAGTATTAAAAAAATACCCACAGCAAAAGCCCCTATCTGGAGATCTCACCCTGAGATCTAAACAGATCTAAACAGGACAGGCTTTGGGATAATTGTACCAACTCTTCATCCACTTGAATGAGCGGAGTTTTGGAGACAGGAGCCCAGCAACAGCGCTAACATTGAGGCTGCTGCTCAGGGCAACTCCCGAGAGACATTCCTGCTCTCACTGTAGGATGATTTAAGAAGGAACGTGCGAGTGCGTATAGAGGGCACAGAAGGACATGTGCCCCTCCCAAGGCTCTACATTCGATTTTGCAGTTTTGTTTTCCCCTAGTCTTTTAGTGGGTTTTAGTAATACCTGTACATATGTCTTTAGGTGGACTTGTACCAGTGAAATGACCCCTCTGGTTACAAAAGGTCTTTGCTTAATTAGTCAGAAAGCCTCTAGGCACTCAAGAGAACCTTTGTCTGTGTTATAACAAACAGCAGTCACCATGGCATTTTAAGCTATCCAAGGAAATGTGTATCTTAAGGTAAAAAATGAGTGTTTGAACTGGCTTTGTGAGCATTTGTGAGCACTTGCTAAGTCTCACATTCTTCTGCACAATGAGCCCAGCATAAACGGTGGGTTCACATTTTGCACACGTGAGCTCATTAGGGCTGATCTGAGCCTCCTGGTGCAAGTGACTGCCAGGTTCCCCAAGGGGACAGCCAGGAGAGTGACAATGAATTAGCTAAAGCCTACCTACTTTAATCCTATAAAAGGAATTTGGGAGGAGTTTAATGAGATCTAAGCTCACACATGTTGTTTTTCCATGGAATGTTGCTTTTTGGGGCTTTTGTCATGCTTTTGCTACCAGCGTGACAGACCCCCACTGCTGCCACCCTGGTAGAACAGTCTGTAGGGCTGTCTACCTTTTGCTCAAGCTAACTCAAGGACAGAGTGCCATTGTATGGACTCTCTGCCTCCAGCATCCCAGCAGCTGGGCTCACCTTGGAACCAAACCAAGCAAGGAGGTGGCCAGAGTACATCGCTGGAGCTAGAGCAGAAAGGAGGGGAACATGGACATGGCAGGAGAGCGAGTAGGGACTTTCTTCTCAGGGCGGGGAACAGCTGGATTTCCTCTCTTGCCCCTGAAACTGTCTCCTGGAGAAACCAGGGCTTGTGGGAAAACCCAAGTGGTGTAGCTGGGCTTGGGTATGCTCCAGGGTGTTTGCTTTGGGGGAAAAGAAGATTTTTTTTTTCTGAGGAAACAGAGAGTGGGAGACAGGAAGAACAATATAAAACAGCTTGAATGCCAATGGGTCCTTGACTTTTAGAAACAACGTAGGTTGCATATGTTTTTTTCACATAATACAAGAGAGAAAACCAATTTCATTCTGCTTGTAGTGAGGCATAAGATTAGATGGGACTAAATATATGTGTGGGCAGTTTATTAGCAAATGGAACTGAGCAGAGAAGGAAAACAAACAAGATTGTTTTAGGGAGACTTTGTCATTATATCACCGGTCACAGGCTCCCCAAGGAAAGCAGGCAGGCCTCTAATTGGTCTTATGCTGCAATGAGCAGCTGGCGAAGATCCCTGTTCAAGTGTAGGAGAGTTGTGAAATTTGGTTGAAAAAACATGCCATATTGCTTAGTGATGCCAGCATCTACGTGGTTTGCAAGTATTTGTTGAGAGCTGGTTACCCTGTGGCCAGTGGGACTGCTGCCACAGCCGGGTGGGTTGT
Organism: Oreocharis arfaki; assembly: GCA_013398015.1. Taxonomy (NCBI): domain Eukaryota; kingdom Metazoa; phylum Chordata; class Aves; order Passeriformes; family Paramythiidae; genus Oreocharis; species Oreocharis arfaki. The sequence goes on from VZRR01005965.1 coordinate 378,719, forward strand.
TGAGTACAGAGGGTTCAGAGAACTGAGCTAGGCAGATTCCTACCCCCATAAAGTTAAAAAAATGATGTCTTGATTTCCAGGCAGTTCAGCTGCTGAGACAAGACTGCAAATGAAACACTTATTTTTGTAGGGCTGGTGCTTCAGCCACTTGGGCTTACACCATCACCTGAGGATGTGACACGGGGGGTGCACCACTGGGTAAAAGTGAGAAGAATGGAGGGAGGCAGCCCTAATTTTACACAGTTTAGGCTGCTGAGGAGGATTACTTTTGGGATTTTTTCAGGCATTTAGCCTTTGGTTAAAGTGCTCTGACTGGGAGAATGACTTCCCCAGCCATTTCCTCCTCCACTCTTCTGCAGAGCCACTCTCTGGTGACAGGGACACCCATGTGGCTCATGAGCCACTTCTGAGCATCATTGCCTTGCTCCAGCAAAGACTCACTTTCTTTGTCTTAAAAAGTGTATCCACACATCCCAATATGATTTTGATTTTTTCCACCAAAATGTAGCTGTGGTCCAAAGTCTGCATATGTGATTTTCCTCCAGCAGACCCACTACCCATCCCGCCATCTCCGTCTTCCATTTAAGAATCTGATTAGTCCTTCCTAAGGATGCTATTTTGTGCTTGTCTTTATTAAAGTGTCTCCTGTTATTTTCAGACTACTTCTTAAACTTATCAAGAGCGTTTTGTATTCTCATCAAATGTGCCTGCAGTCCCTCCCAGATTAATGCCACCTGCAAATTTAATAAGCTTGTTCTCATTCCATCATCTGAGCCATTAATGAAAACATTGAATAACATCTGCTACAGGAATGATCACTGCAAAATCTCAGCTGATGAATCATTCCAACTTGACAATTAAATGTGAGCAGTTTTAAGCTACCCTTATACTCAGTCTATAGAAGCTGCCTTTGGGCCATGCTACCCTAAATTGTTTACGAGTGTGTCATATAAGCCCAAAGTCATAAACCTTACTGAAGTGAAGACACATGACATTGCCTCATCCACAAACCCTATTACCCTGTCAGGAAAGAAATTGGATCATGTTGACACAACTTATTCTTGACATATTCCTATTAACTTAAAATTTTCTCAGCCTTATTATCTAGGTGCTTCAAAAAACTCCTTCAATTATTTGTTTTAGGATTTTTTCCAGAAATAGTTCCGCTCATGGCTTTATAATTTTCTGACTTCAGTCACTCCCTCTCTTTATTCAAATCAAACACTTTTTCTGGGGCTGGGAGCATGATTTGCAAAAGCTCTCCATGGTGGCCATTATCTTCAGAGAGTAGCCTTAGGTCAATGTTTGCTTTGGGCTTTTGAAAAATCTCTTCTCCATCTGCACAAAAGACTGTGAAAACCAGGGGAGATGTTGTTCCTGCACTGACTTTCTTTAATGCTACTCATTTTTGGGATGCAGGAGGACTTTTCCCCTTCTCTCTGAGCACCAGGTAAAGCCTATTGCTCTAGCAGGAATAGAGACGCTCTGCTGCAAGCGTAGCTAGCCCACTCATTCACCCACCGCTGTGTCAGGAACGTGTGAGCACATCGGCAGGCTCACCAGCTGTGCTCAGGTTCTGCAGAAGCCCATTAGGCTGGTTTTAGAATTACTTTCTTATCGCCTAGCTTCTTTTAAAGAGAACTCCAATGCTGAGAATTAGTAATGGTTGATGCCATTTGCATCTTTCAGGAGGACAATGAGAGAAGAATTAACTGCACAGCGATACTGCCAGGCATTATAATGCTAATTTTTCAAATAAAGGGTCAGAGGGCTTCAGGCAGATATGAAAAGAAGTCTCTCTGTTCTCCCTCGACCTCCCACTCCCCACTGCATTTTAATTGGCAGTGGAAGCAGAGTACATGTCTATGCTGGGAACACTGGGAAGAAGCCACAGTCTCTTCACAGCCTCTTTCTGCCTTCCCTGACTGTTCTGGGCACGAGTTGTGCATTGAGGCCACCAAACCATACTCACACCTATTCATTTGTGCCATGCCAGGTACGGTCAGATGGACCACGGTGATGCCTGTGCTCGGTCGGGGTATCCAGAAGCTGCTTCATAAGAGCAGAGCACTGAGCCTGGCCCTGCCCCTCCCTGGGCCAGCAGCCCACAGTGACCACAACCTACTGGAGCCAACTTCAGCCTGGTGCTATTAACCCTGCAGTGCTGATTTAACCTTCAGTGGTGGCTGCTGATAACTGGCAGCCTTCAGACACAGCCTGACCTGGCATGAGCGAGCTGGCATGGCAGTGGGGCAGAGAGTAACCCTACCACGGCAAATCTACGCATCAGGCATAACACATCTCAGGCCTCTAAAATAAATATACTGTGGGAAGAAAGGAGCAGCAGGGAAGGCAGATGTGCACAGTGGAGAGGTGAGCCCGCTATGTGCATGTGTCTGTCCAAAACCTTTTCATGACAGATGTACCTTGAGGAAAACCAGTTTACGTGCAGAGCGCCGGCCGGCGCAGTCGGTGGCATATGTGAACAATTGTCCAGACACCCGGCTGAAATGAAAGCGTTATCAGTCAGCACTGCTCAGGCACAGCAGCTGAGCAGCTCCGGGGTTACACACTGAAAAGCCCCTGGCATATGGGGAGGCCAGCCTCTTCTTTTAACCCCTCCCCAGCCTGACAGATTGGGGCACGAAAGGGAGTCGCTGCTGCAGACTGAATTGCCGGAGCAGGCGGTGACTGTGGGCAGCTGTGGGAAGGGGTAATCCCTCAGGAGGCTTTGCTCCTTGCTCCTTGGTGCTGGTGACACTTTGGGTAGTATGGTGAGATGAAGGTACCAGCTCACTGCCGAGCATTCCTGCTGCTGTGCCCACAGGGACAGGCCTTTCTCCCCCTCTTCTCCAGGAGTGCTTCTTTGTCTTGGCTTAGGTTATTTGCAAGTGGATAAGAGAGGGAATTACAGTGTTCAAAAGTATTTTGTAGCAGAGTTCTACCCCCTTCTCCAAATTCCTGGGGCCAGCAAGGAGACAGCAAGCATGGGAGTGTAGTGAGTGGTGGGCATTTCTTTTTCATGGCAGAGCTCAATACCCACTGTGCACTGGCTAGCAATGGTGTCTCCCCCTCAGTGCTAGTGTACGTGAAACTGGTCGTCTGGGAGGGCCAGACACAGAATGGGAAAGGGCTATGCAGGCAGTGAAGTGGGAAAGGAAGACTGAGTTAGGAGAGGCAGGATGGGTGCAGGGGAAGGTCTGACAAGGTGCAAGACTGGGCAAGCTAGGGGGTTGATACAGAGCTAAGAAGCAGGAGCTGGAGGAGAAACCTGATAAGAAGTGAGCAACAGAGGTCAGCAGGATGTGGGGAGGGGGGATAGACAGGGGACAAACATTGTGCTGTTTGGAATTAAGCTTTTGAGATACCTTTGAGTTATCCAATCTAGCTTCCAGTGATGCCCATGAAAGCCTTACCCTGTGGCATTGCAAGCCCATCAGTACTGCTGGAGGGGGTCACCTTCTAACATCACTTGCAATTACTGCTGGTGAAAAATGGATTTTCTGCCCTCAACTAAAGCCTTATTAAGTTGATATGAATCCGATCTAATAAATTATTCCAAATTAAGTTGGGCAACAGCCTCTGAATGAAAAGTCCAGTTAATGAGAGAGCATTGTATCCAGAGGGTGAGGGGTGGGTGGAGGAGGGGGCTGTGCCATGCACAACGGTCTCTCAGTGTCATATTCTGCACAGAGGGGATTTTTATTTATTTGTCTCCTTTTCATTCTGGGATGACACAAAGGAGGAGAAAATAACTCCTTTTCTACTCCAAACTGGAAATCAATGTTGCAGCTGTGCAAGCAGCACCCACCCTGACTTGCCTGAGAGAAAAGCCCCAGTTAAATGAGGGGAGGCTCCCAGCAACCAACAAATTATATTACAAGGGAAGGAAGATTCAAGCGTCCCTTGTTTGATGCTGGGTCATTTATTGTGCAGCATTAACCCTTCTGTCTGCTGCTTTGTTGGTTGGCTTGAGGATATCCCCAAGCAGGCTCCCTTGTAGGCTTGTAGGGTGAGCTTGTAGTGACCCCACCCCCAGCACAGCTTCCCCTCCTGGGCTGGAGGGTCACCCGTAACCTCTGAATAACCCCGGCATCTGCCACTCTGCCTCATTAGGGTCTGAGAGCTAACGCTGTATGGCCAGCTTCCGCGTGCCCTACATTGGTAATTAGCTTTCCAAGGGGAGGACTGAGACCAGCTGAGAGGGAAAGAAGATTCATTACTAGCAGTGGGGAGGGAAGGGGTTTCTTTCCGTTGCTAACCATGCTGGCTTCCCATAGGATCTGCCTTTAAAATCTTCTTTTTGATTTTCTTTTTCTAAGCAGTAAGCTGAGCTATGGAGATAATTTGTCCCCTGACGCTTTCAGCTCTGCCTTTGCCATACAATGGGGTATGAGATGCTTAAGGTTTCATTGGACGAATCAGTGGACCCTGGTATTTCTGCAGGGGAAAGTGTAAAAGCGAGGTGAATGTTTCTGACAGGTAGGTTGCAGCTCCAATCTCTGAGGATACAGAGAGATGTGGGGTCCTGGGCTGGACGACCTCCCACATCTCAGGAAAATAACCCCAAGAACTGTGCAAGGAGAAAAGAAAAAGAGTTACAAAGGGAACTAAAGATAGAAACAACAGAAGTGCTTACAAATGAAAATAAATGAGGATATTCTGCAGTTTAAAAAAATGAATGAGGATATTGAGAAGTAAAGTGCAGAGAGGCACACATTATGGAAATAAACAAAGTGAGTCAGGGTTAAAAATAGGTAAATACTGAGAGCAAGCAATGTTTAACATTTACTGACTGCAAGAGCAGGAAGGAATTCAGACCCAAGCAGCAATAAAATAAGAGCATTTCAGGATGAGCAACCTCCTGCCTCCCCCTGCCTCCCAACTAAGCAGCTTTAGCTGCAAAATGAGACAGTCAATGGCTTGAAAACATGTAAGAAAGAGGAAATGAAAGCGGCCAAATGAGGTGAAGGATCAAATGCATGTGGGCTTGAACTTAGATGTTACTTGAATTTATAAGATACACCAAACTTCTGCGTCAGACCCTAACACTTTCGTTCTCCATTTTGTTCTCCTTGGAGAGTGGTTGCACAAATCGGTGTAAGGGTAATGGCTTAGAAGTCTGAAGGAGGTATCCGCAGTCCTCCAGTGGCTGAGAGGCTGCACAGCTCCCTCCTTCCCCCCAGCCTGCCTCTAATCTGGTTGTGTCCCAAGAGGTTCTCCTGGACTATGAGAGCTCTCGTTCAGAGCTCTTCCTATTTGTCTGTACAGTCTCCAAGCTGCAAGTGGAACAGAAAATTGTAAGAATTACTGAAACAGGCAAACTTGTCCTCTTGGACAATCGGGAATGCAATTACATAGCTGCATAAAATGAGGAGGATTAATGCTCATATTTGATACGGGGAAAACCACAATAACAGGACTGAATTCAAGAAAATTGCTCTGATTTTTGATTTATGAAAGGAAGAATAGCATTTCTCATCTGCTGCTCACTTCAGGGATCCTGAGCCTTCTATTCTGTACTGTCTATGAGGGATTAAAAAGCCTTTCCATGATATTGAAGATTATTCTCCTTCTTTAAATAGAATTGAAAGAGAAATAAAATCCAGCTGTACCTTCTCTTACAAGAATGGAGTGGGACACATTGAGATAGTCTCTGCTGTGATTTATATCCACCAATCATGTCTGAGGGGGTGTATGAATAACACTTGCCTTGAAAAGGCTGTGGCGCGTCCGCCTCTCTTGTTGTTATTGATCCCAAGGGTAGAAAGGTTTTGTCATTAGTTTCCTTAGTATCATAATCTCTGGCTCAAGGACTGGCTTCAGGCAGGGACAGTGCAAGGCAAGGTTATGATCCCTGAAGGAGGGACCTCTATGATCATTCCAGGCCACTCATCCAGCTGGCTGCAGAGGAAACCTCTCAGTGCATCACAAGCCTCAAAATACCCTGTGACAGATTTGGACCTTCATCGCACAGGACCAACTTCCTTGTGTGCGGCAGACAGACTATTTTATTGATAGGAAGCGTACAGAGAACCCCAAAAGAGGAGCCCCTAATCACCAGTAGACCATTATAACACACCATTATAACAGAGGAGATTGCTTCCTCCTCCTGATTACCACCAGTTTAAGTGCTTTGAGAAACAGTTAATCAAACAAAAACTTAATGTCTGTCTGTTGCCTAAGCCTGCTAAGGACATGGAAGCAAAGGCTCAGGTGAAAATCAGAGTTTGTCCCTGGCTGTCGTGGTTACGGATCCAACAACCCAGTAAGGATTGGGGAAACTCGGCTGCACCATCTCCTTTACAAAACCTTGGTATGCAGCACCTTACAGCAATTGCCCACCCTCTGCCAAACGGGGTCTATGCCCCCAAAATAACACCAGCATCACAGGCAGGTGCATGAGTGTTCTAGAAACACCAAAAGAAGTACATCTAGAGCATCAATAGCTCTTGTTTCTACCCATACAACCCTTTATACTGATGCTTTCTCTACAAAACCAGAGTGAGGGGGAAGAGGGGTTCAGGCAAGGCTCCTCTTAATTTCTCCCCAACCTGCACTGAAGGACACATTTTTGCTTTAAGAGGTCTGGGTTATTCTGACCATGACAGGTGGTCTTGGAGGGGCACAGCATATGCTCCATGTCATGAGAATCATCACAGAGGGATGCAGTAGTTCTCCAGCACAAGAAGATGAGACTGACTATCTGCCAGGAATATTATGTGAGTTTTCTCAAAGTGGCAGAAGAACCCCCATTTTAAACTCGTTTAGTCACAGGCTATTGAATATTTTCACCTGAGTCCAGGCCATGGTGCCGGGCCAGGTGATGACTGTCCTTGCTGTATCCACCAAGGTGCTTACTGAGCAGTGCCCGGTCTTGCTCATGGTAATGAGCCCCATCGTGGTACAGAACACCTTGATAGGTACAGCCCCTCAAGGCCAAGTGCTTCCAAGCTATCTGTTAAAAAGCTTAAAATCCTGCAAATCTGATGGCATGGTTCCCTTCCCAAGAAACTTTTGATGGCACAAAGTCATTATTCTCATTGCATGTCATCTCATTGCTCTTTTTTAACCGTCCGGGAATTTGCACAGCAAAGTAGCCATGGTCCTAACCCTGTGTTTGTAGCACCCCAGCTGGAAGCCATAGGGATAGCTGTTTTGTCACAAGACAGAGAAGTGCAATACCAAGGTGGAAAGAAAGTGAAAGAGGAGCTGAATTGCGTAGAAACGTGGGTCCAAGTTTGTTTTGAGATACATGCTGCCTTTCTTAAGAGCAACACATTGTGAGCTGTACTGGGGTGACGTGTTTCCCACAAATTGCTGTACTGCTCTGACTTATGCTTTTGGGGTCATCCAGAAACCTTGCTAGAGACAATAAAACAAAAGGCCCATAGAAAAATAAAAGGTTAAACAAGACTGCGTGACCCCATTAAGACATGTTGTTCCCTTCTTCCTGGACTCTAGATCATCCTAGCTCCACTCTCACGCAGTGTGAGAAAGCAGCATGTTCCCAGGCCTCTGGAGAATATGGGCTTGGAGGGAAAACAAAGTGTAAGTAAGGGTATCTTTGCACAGGCTGGTTAGGATTCAAAAGCTGAGGTCAATGTTTGTCTTGAATTTGGCTACGTCTCTAAGACTGCTGGAGAATTGTCCGGCATGGTCTCTGCCTTGGCAGAGTGTTTAGAGGGAAGGATGTGTTTTTGTATTCACAGAGATACAGTCCAGGCCACCTGGCTCAGCCATTCTGAGGCTCTTTTGCACCCTGTACTGAACATGCAGAGACTGACTCAAGCCAAGAATGTGCCTGCACCATCCAGCCCCAACACTGCTGCTGCAGTCCCTGCGGGGTGTACAGTGCTGGGGATGCAGCCCCGCTGTATCTGAGCAGAGTGAACACCAGGACCTTCTCGTGGCTGCTTCCACTCTGTTAACCAGGCAGTGCCAGTCTGAAACCAATGCTTCTGTTAGGGAAAGGAATAGAGAGAATGTGGTCAAATACTTGAATAAGGCAGAGGATACAGACCCAGTAGATTTGGGTTCCAGTATCACCTCAGCCAACAATTTGGCAGGCAACACACTGGCAATTGTGTAATTTGCAGGCAGAAGGTTCAAACAGTGTCCTTGCTATTTTCCATCTTGGCAAAAGGCCCTCACCAGAACCATGTCCTGAGCTGATCATCACTTTCTGTGCTGGCAATTTGCTGCCCTCACAGGATATCATGATTCCAGGGTCAAGGAAAAGGTATGTTGCCCATCTTCCCTCCTGAGCTGAGGGAAGCCTTGTGCAGCTGGCTTGTGCTGGATTGCTTGAGTCAGTTCGATAGTTCATCTCCCATCCTTGCCGTAGTATCATGTTGTTGCTGTGCCTCTGTATTTGTGTTTGTTTTCCTGGAGCCACTGCCTTCCTTGCCAGTTTCTGTTGGCTACACAAATCTGCTCTGTTGCCTGCCAGATCCAATTTTGGTCCCCACACAAATGCTAGGAGAGAACTCTGTGCAGGTGCTGTCCCCCTGTGTGGACTCACCTGCCACCCCCTGGAGACACAGCCACACATGGCAGCGAGTGCAGCCAGCCAGCCTCTGCCCGAGCATGGCACCTGCCACGCACAGCGGGAAACCCCACTGCCGGTGGCTTCATCCAGCAACACCTGCACAAGAGCTTAAAACAAACCAGCCATAGTCAGAGATAAAGATGATTCAGCCTTTTGCAGACATCTGAAGTGTGAAATTGGGATGATCTTTTCCCATATGTGAAGCAGTGAGCAAGAGCATTTGTGGAGGGAGAGGTAGTACCTGTCACGAGCATCACTCCTACAGATGGGAGAAAACAGCAATCCTTTGCAGGCAGTCTTAAATTTTGAACTCAGATCTAAAAGGCATGTTCATGCATATCTATTTCTATTACTAATGAAGGTGTCAGTGGATGACAATTAATTTCGGTGGGTTGGGCTTTTTTCAGGGGGGGAAGTAAAGACTGGGAAAATATTATAACCTGTCCTTTCTGTCATCATCCATGTGCCAAACCATATTATGTCTGGGTAGCTCCACATAAACACTGCTGAGTCAAACCAGAGATCATATTTGGTTTCTAACAAGTCTGTCTCATTTTCTAATTTTGTGACATAAGCTAGAGTGATGCATAAGTGGGAAGCAAATATGATGAGTATATAAACAAAATAGGGAATATGAGTCAGTTCCAGCAGTCAAGCCACTGAAAACAAGCCACGTACTCTCAGGACGGTGACTTAGGGTTGAGCAAGCTTTGGTGGGCCCTGTGCTGAGGATGTGGCTGGTAGAGAACACCACCTGGGAGCCTGCATGTTGGTCCAAAGAGCAGTGAGCTCAGGCCAGTGCCACGACTTGGAGGCTTTGCCCTGCAGCTGCTTGTGCCTACTGTATGGAAAGAAGGACAAGAAATTCGTCACCTTTTCAAAATCTAACACTGACTTTTTTTTTTTTATCCTCCCACGAGATACTCTTTGTGGAACATGTAGTCATGAGCCTCACTAATTGGCTTCGTCCCGAGGATAAAGATTTCCTTTCTGGAACCAGTCGGCAAATAAACTCCTGGATTTGCTTCTCTAATTTGGAAAAATGACCCTTCTCTTTTCTCAAGTTGTTGAGGATGTAAGTTCTCCTACCTAGTCTTGAGGTTTAACAGCTTTCAAAGGCTCTTTCTTCTAAAGGAGAAATAATGTTATAGGGCATTTTAATTAAGAGGAGATAATAATCCAGTAAGAACTAAAGCCAGATCCCACTCTCATCTTCAGACCAGCTAATGACCAGCCACCTCCTTTTGTTCATGCCTGCAGGAAGGAAGTCCCAGTGTCTGGAGACTGGCAGACGAGAGGCCCTGAGTTCACAGTAGTGAGAGCATCCTTGGCAAATTAATCTCATTTTCTTGCCTTCCTACTGAAAATTGCAATCAAAACTTTCAAATATTGTTGCTACTTGGCTGGTTCTTCTCCCTGGTGCTTCATTGTCCTTTTCTTCTTGTGGCAATCTTTGGTTATGGGTTGGTTGTTTTTTCAGGGAAAAATTCTCTCTTGGCAGTCGTTACTATTGTGGGAACTTGTCAATAGCAATTTTTTTCTCTAGAGATCTGATCAGGGCAGGTTAATTGGTGTTATTTTTGTAGACCTCCTTATAAAATGCTTGCCATGCCTTCGCCCTTTTGAGTGATTACAGCTAGAGGTGCAGAGGTTTTTCCTTTAACAGCTGCACACAGATTCAAATTAGATTAGATAAAGATGATTACAGACGTTTTCCTCTCATTCAGACACTGGTGACAGTCCTCTAATTTGTTCAAGAAATGGGATAATTTTCTATTAATTTGCTGGTTCTTAATGATATAAAGCCGAAGTCTGCTATCAGATATAAACCACAAAGCTGGGTGGGTCAGAAGCGTAAATTTGTTGATTGTGCAGGGAAGCAGCATATTTAATGGGTTGTAGGCAAGTAACTAGAATGTCCAAACCCCAACATGGCTATCAAACATGAACCCTTCAGTACAGGAGCATTTTCTCCCCTCACTGCCTTGAGGAATGCAAAAAGGCATTTGAATGAGCCTTCATCCCATCCCAAAGCCAAGAGCTGCCCTCTGGTCTTCCTGGGTTCAGGACAGCAAATCTCATCCAGTGCCAGGAGCGGAGAAAGCAAAGCTGAATATTATCTATCGTTTCATTGCCTCTGTGCTTTGTGGCCTCGATGTCAGAAAGCCCATTTAAAGAAGCACATGGGGATCACTGGCCGTCACTGCCACCCTTGAGACATTGTTGAGCTTTATTGCAGAAGAGTCTAAGCAGACATTGAGCCTATCAGCTGCTTCCCCTGGCTCAGTGTCCGGTTTGTTCATACTGTTCTTTTATTAGTTTGTGGCTGATCCTATCTCTCCACTGAACAGTGCTTCTTTGGTATGAAATTGCTGTCAGCATTGACAGTTATGATTACCATCCTCCCTTATTTTGATTATTTGTATTACTCCACAATTTATTCACCTGTCGTGGTTTCCTGATAGTGTATTCATCTCTGGGTTTGGTGAGTCTGCCCATCTTCAGTCCTTTTCCACAATCATCGCGACTTATCTTAAACCAGACTTGAAATCTGTAATGGAACTTGAAATACTTATTTGAAATCACTTCCATTGCATTTGTCTGATTCCATAGGAAAAAAAAATTAGAAATAAAAAACCCCACACCAAACCCCAGAGCTCACGCAGTTCTTCAGAAATAGAATTTGAATAGAATTTGAAAGCTAAATGATTAGAGTGACTATCACAGGTGCCTCTGTCAAAAGTTGGACTGACTTTGTCTAGTGTAGCCCTACAATGCAAAGGGTTAAAATCACAGGTTTTTGAGTCCAGTGCAAGGGGTTCTAGGCAGAGACACTGGCCAGTCCTCTGGATATGCCATAGAGCCCATGCTGTTGTGCTGCACAGGGATGTGGAGACTGTCAGAGCTACCCAAGGATGAAGGTGATGAGCAGGGTGGGACTCTTGCACACAAGGGTGCTCCATGATCCTGCTCTTCTCTTTCTCTCTCTTTACAAAATTATGTGAAAAATTAGTTAAGAAATGCTGAGAGGGGCAAAGAGAAAATCGCCTAGGCAGCAAGGAATTAAAAGAAACATGAGGAGAAGAGAAAGCTAGACATGCAAAACCTGGATTGTGCACTGTAGCATGATTGCACAGGGTGAGAAGAGAGACTTGATGGGAGAGATGGGAGAGTATAAACACTTCACAACAGCAGCAGTGGAGAAGGGAATTAGTCACACCTACAGAAGACAGTAAAACAAAATGAAAGAACTGATTTTGCATCTCTGCACAACCAGACACAGATTTCCCAGGAGGAAGACAGCAGGACAGCAGGACACGTCTCAGCAGCCTGTCACAGTGTGAAGTGCAGAGGGCCAGCACAGCCCTGAGAAGCTCCTGGCAACTCTCCTCGCTGGCAGCGCCTGTATCTCCGTTGCTGCCTGGGAGCCATTGGAGGCACAGGGACAATCTCTCAGTAATTGCATTCTGCGTCGCAGGGAAAGCTGCTTTCCTCCCAATAAACCTGTGTGCAGCTGGGTGTAAACAAAGATAAAGGAGATTATCTGCCTCCAATTTAGGCAATACAGAGTAAATGGGCTCCTCGTATATACTCAACAGGTTGGTTTATCCACGTTTTATTTACTGCTACACCATTTAAAACAGAGTAGTGGGGCTCCCTGGGACATGCCCTGGCACTCTGCCCAGAGAAGACCAATCTGTCCATCATTTATCTGCAACGCTACGTGGGGATTTTGCCTTGGCCTGACTTGGTGCATCAGCCTCGAACAAATCCAGCAGTAGCCCAAGTAATTCTTTTTTTTCTCTTTGTCAATTAAATATGCTCCAACATCCATGCTGCAAATAAACTCCAAGCCACAAAGATTGTATCATCACCATCATCTGCACCAGAGAGCAGCCTTATTTGTAAATCAGCTTGACAATTCTATTAAACCCCTACTTGCACTCAGAGATGTTTAAAATTGTGGGAGCATAAGTGACCTACCACTGTCTGTACCCTGCTAACATGCTGAGCTGGCCCCTTAGCGTGGATGGAGCTCGGGTGCAGCAAAAGCAGAGCACAGAGTAGCAGCTGACACTTGCCATGGGGAACAGAGGGAAGCTGAGGGGTGAAGCCCTCTGAGCCATGCTCACTGCTCCACTAGAGAGCACCCAGCTGAGCCATGGAGCAAGGGGGTACCTTGAAGCAGTCACAGCATGGCTGAAAACACCCTGCACCAGCCCAAAACAATGATGAAGTGCTTCAATAAACTCTTAGCATCTTCTGCGAACAAGGGAGTGTCAATACATGACATAAGGCACTCTTGATCCCCGCTGGCATGGTTTTATTAACATTTATTGCGTACACAGAAAAATTAAATGGAATTCATCAGAGAAAAAAGGATGATGTTGATGGGATGTGTTTGTGATTGGAATTAGTCAGATAGTTAGTCGTAGGCAACAAATGTTTTAGTGTTTATACATGAATATTAGTGTTCTGGGTTTGGTTTTGCTTTGAGGGGAGAAAAAAACCACTCTTTGTTTTCCACTCTGGTGAGATCCCCACTTGGAGTGCTGCATCCAGCTCTGGGGTCCTCAGCAGAGGAATGACTTGGGCCTGTTAGACTGAGCTCAGAGGAGGGCTGTGAAGATGATCAGAGGGATGGAACAACTTTCCTGTGAGGACAGGCTGAGAGAGTTGGGATTGTTCATCCTGGAGAGGAGAGGGCTCCAGTTAGACCTTATTGAAGCTTTCCAGTACCTAATAGGGACTACAAGAAAGATGAGGACAAACATTATTGCAGGGCCTGTTGTGATAGGACGAGGAGAAATGGTTTTAAATTGAAAGATAATCAATTTAGATTAGATATAAGGATGACGTTTTTACAGTGGGGGTGGTGAAACACTAGAACAAGTTCCTGATAGAGTTGGTGGGTGACCCCTCCCTGGAGACATTCAAGGCCGGGTTGGATGGGGCGCTGAGCAACCTGATTTTAGTTGATGTCCCTGCTCATTGCAAAGAAGTTGGACTAGAAGACCTTTAAAGATCCCTACCAACCTGAATCATTCCCATGATTCTATGATTCCCATGAACACCAAAATCACTAATTTCCTCTGAAGGTGGATCCCCTCTCTCTACACCTTTGACATTTAAAAAATGTATATCAAATTCTATATGTCAAAAATTGCCCACATCTGCATCCACTGAATGGGGAATTTTGTCCCTGGAAAATGCAGAAGCCTTTCCATTCAGCTGGCAGGGGAGCAGCTCAGCCCCACAGATGCTCACAGGAGAGCAAAGATAGGTCTGCAAGCAAGGCTGTGGCCCCTCTTTTTTCAGCATATCCATTAATGGCAGTGCAGAGCTGCTCTTGGTAGGAACAAAAATTTCTGAAACTTCAGAGCAAGGTTTATATCATACGAAAAATCCCAAGTGATCTTGAGTGGCAGATTTGAGACATTGCTTCATCAGATACATCCTATTACCAGCTTGCAGGTAGGAAAAAGACGTTTTTTGTGCCTTTCCTTACTTTTTCTTCATTGTTTCTAAGTGGCCAGGGAGAGACTGTTCTCAAGCTATATTTAATGAGACTGATCTTTGACTCATCTTGCTTCCCTGGAAGGTTCCTTCCCTGTCCCCGAAGCTCTAGGGGCGAGAGGTAACAAGCCATAACCAGTCTGCTACTAAACGGTGGGCTGATTTCCACCAGACAGTCCTATTCATAGCCCTGATTGTATGGGGTTTTTATCCTTTGAATTAGAGTCTGGTCTGAATAAGCAATGGAAAATGTTCCAAGAATAGATCGTTTACCATTTCCCCTTTGTCAAAAATTGCCACATGGGGGACAGAGAAGTTGAAATTACGCAAAATGCTTGAACAAGAATTACAAGATGTGCCCAGATAATGATATATTTTTTGGTTTGCGGTCTTATTCATCTACAGAGCATTAAAATGAGCCTTCTGTGGTGCTTTCCATTTTGGAATGGGCCTCTCTCGGCATGCTGATGAGCCCAGCCCTGCTGGGCTCCACCACAGGGGCCATGATCATCCTCACCCTGATCTAACCATCTCAGCTCTGGCTGAGGCCACAGGGCATAGAGAAAGAGCCTGGGGATTGTTTGGGTTGGACCAAAGATGATGTGCAATATGTTCTCTCATGATTACTATTATTCTCAGTCGTGTGTTGGAGATCTGACAGCCGGATCTGATGTTATCTAGTCTGAACCACTTGCACAAAGAACAGATTTCTTTCCTATCCTGGTATGAATGAATTTTAACCCCTGAGGGATTTGGAATTGGCTTGAAAAAAAAGGAGCATTCTTGGGACAGGTGCCATTACAATTAAGATTAATCTTCAGAGCGATACAGAAAGATTATCCACTCCTACAGGTAGGGAATGAGACAAGGATTTTATATAAATTTAAGGCAGATAAGAACAGTGAGCATACAGTCCCATGTTGTTGCTTTAAACAGAGATTCAGCCTGATCCTTCTCCACAGCTGTTTGGTATAAAATGAAATTCATGTGAAAATAAACTTGCATGCCTGTGTGCACATTCGTGTGTGTCCACCTCTGTGTGTACACGTCTGTGTGTACACAGAGACAGAGGAGGATTTCAGCTCTGTTCACCTCCAGATCAGCCCCTTCATGCCTAAACCACATCCTCTGCCTGTGCTTCCAGAGCCTTGAAAGGCCTGTGATAAATGATGGAGAGTCGCACAAGGGCTCTAAGACAGAAGCATTTATCTTCCAATGAATCATCTAGCAATTACTGTTCCCTTGCTGCTCTACAAGGTTCCAGGTGTCAACAGATCAGAGGCAAGTGTGCTAATGTGCAAAAAGAGACCCTCTCCTACCAGCTTTCGTGACCACCTGCAGCAGGAAGGCAGCAAGCTTGCATGGCTTTCCAGAACAGGAAAGGTTTGGGGCTGCGCCTCATCTCCAGGGGCTGTTTCACCCTAAGAGAGTGGTTGTACCCCTTTCCATCTTATGCAGCACTTTTTGATGGCTATTCTGAGCAGAAACCACATGCCCGATCCTTCCAAAGACACAGAGTACTGGTCCTCAATAGTAACAGTGATTTCATTGGTTTGTTTTGCTTTCTCTTAAGGACTCATGAGGCTGCTAGCCCTTCCCTAACTGAGCATGGCACCTGGTAGGACCAGGCTCTGAACTAAGAGCTCTCTCCAGCTGAGGCTTTCTTCTTGCCCTGAATCCTTCTTGTCTTTGAGCTGCTGTTGGCTTCTGTTCACATCTTGTTCAAGAAACAGAGGAGTTGTTTCCCATGCAGGAGACCCGAGTGGCAGCTCAGTAGTTCTGTGTATCTCCCTTTTTTTATTATCTCTGAACTTCTGATCTGTACGTTCCAAGGCTGGAACTTCAATGCAAATATGGCTAAAATAATCTGCTGCCAGGGTAAACTGTACCAGATGTATTAGATGGACGGTACCAGTGCATCTAATACAAGGCATCACCCTCCATTACTGTTCTTGCCTTGTTCTATTGATGACGCCCTTTTTGTGGGTGATAGAGGAAAAGGAATGTACATGTGGTACCAGCACAGAGCAGCCATTTTGCATTTCACATGTATCACACAGCTTTATTTTGCTTTCACTTTTCAGCTGTTATCACAGCATTTATGGAGGAAAGGAAATGTGTGAATGATTTGTGGAGGAACAAAACGTGCCTTGAATAGCTATGTGGGTTTCCAGTGGCTGGGGAGCTGTCAAGATGACTGCGACATGCTGCACGTGAAGTTGTGTAGGGCAGTCAGGTGTAACTACTGCCACTCGGGCAGGGGCTGGCAGGGCGGCACACCCAGCCGAGGTGTGCTGGGTTTGTGTGGCAAGGTTTGGGCAGTGGCGTGGCTACAGGGGTGTCTTCTGCTGCCAGAAGCTTCCCCAATGTCCAACAGAGCCAACACCAGCTGGCTCCAAGATGGACCTGCTGCTGGCCAAGGCTGAACCCATCAGCAGTGATGGTAGTGCCTCTGGACAACAGGGCTAAGAAGGGAAGAAAAACCTGTGCAATCGAAACTGCAGCAGGAGAGAGGAGAGAGACTGCAAACACCAAGAGAGAGGAAGAGCCCTGCAAACACCAAGGTCCGTGCAGAGGGAGGGGCAGGAGGTGCTCCAGGCACTGGAGCAGAGATTCCCCATCAGCCGATAGTGCAAACCATGGTAAAGCAGCTGTGTCCCTGCCGCCCATGAATGTCCATGGTGGAGCAGAGATCCACCTGCAGCCCATGGAGGAGACCCACACCAGAGCAGTGGATGTGACCAAAGCAGGCTGGGAAGACTGTGATGGAAAAAACTCCTGACAGGACCTGTGAACTCATGAAGAGAGGAGTCTCTGCTGAAGCAGGTTTGTTGACAGGACTGTTCCTGAAGGACTGCACCCTGTGAATAGAGCCCCATGCTGGAGCAGTTAGTGAAGAACTGGACTGTCTCCCATGGGAGAGACCCCACACTGGAGCAGGGGAAGAGTGTGAGGAGTCCTACCTCTGAGGAGGAAGTAGCTGCAGAGACAAGGTGTGATGAACTGACCACAGCCACCATTCCCTGTCTTCTTGTGCTGCTGGTGAGGGGTGCAGAAAAGGAGGGGATCATGGGGAAGAGAGAGAGAGAGAATCAGGAATAAAAATCTCAGGAAGAAAGGAGGGGTGGGGAAAAAGGTGTTTTAAGATTTATTTTCCATTTCTCATTACAGCACTCTGATTTGATTGGAAATAAATCAAATTAATTTCCCCAAGTTGAGTCAGTTCGTCCTGTGACAGTAACTTCTGGGTGAGTGATCTCTCTCTGTCCTTATCTTGACCCACAAGCCTTTTGTTGTATTTTCTCTTCCCTCTCCAGCTGAGGAGGAGAATGATAGAGCAGTTGTGGTGAGCATCTGGCATCCAGCTGGGGTCAGCCCACCACACAAGGCTCTTCGAGCTTTGTCTTTTAAGAAAAGATATATAGGGCCTTATGATTCTGGTTTATTTGAAACGAAGCAGCCTGACACCACAGGCAGAATGGTGTAGGGAAGCAAAAATGTCAAGGATGCATTTAAAGCACAGGGTTCCCAATGCTATTCTGGTTACTTTGCCTATCCCGGTTCTGGGGACGTATCTCTCCACATCAGTCAGCACTTGTGAGCACATGGGCCAACTCATGGACTTTCTGCAGGCATGTTCAAGAAGACTGGGAAGAAGTGAATACATGAACTAGGGAAGTGTGAGACAGCAGGTTTTGGCCACTACACGTCTTGCTTTCCAAATGTGTGATGGATTATGAGAAAGGTACAGTTCGACCCAGTGGGGAAAATATGTGCCAATGATTTGTAATGAGTAAGAATTACTTGGGTTGTTCAGTCTTCTCTCCTTTGACTGTATAGTTTCATGTATATTTTAATTTTGTTTGTTTTTGTAGTCAAAAACTGTATTCCCAGCTTTCTCTTTTAAAATCCTGTTAGGACAGTAACAACTCCCTGGAAATCAAGTTGTTTTACTGAGGTAAACAACAGCCCACACCTCTCCAATGTGTTGCTTCTGACATCAAAGTTTTGTGAATAAATCGAATGTTTCTTGTTCACAAACAACTGAGCACACAGCTCTGACAGTCCCATTCACAGCCCTCCATGCCAGAGTAACCATCCTGTGTGAGTGCTCAGAGAAAGCAAATCCCATCGAGACAAAACCAGGCCAAGGGAAGTTAATTTAAATGAATATTCAAGAGGCATTTTTTGGCAGTAACAGTCTGTCTTTATTCGAAGGTGAAAGGCTAATTGAAGACGATTGACTTCAAAAAGCCTTGCCTCACACTGGTGTTGCTGCTGCCTTGCTTCCCACCCCTGCACCCCTTCGTGCGCCATTCACTTTCATCACTTTTGTACATAAAAGCAGCTACACTAGTCGGGATAAAAGCCCACTTAACGCTGCCACCCTTCCAGCAACTTTAACGGGAGTTCAGAGGAAGTGTATTATATACAGGAGAAGCTCAGGCTCACAAGACTGAGCAGTTTTCAGTTTCATGTAATTTAAACTTCAGGGACTACCAGTGCTAGAGGTTGAACACAAATTATTACATTTAATTGCCATCGGTATTTAATTGCTATTGGTATTCCCACAATTAAGATGGATTTTATCTTTAAAATAATTTCTGGTATTAATCAGAATTATGTCCAGTGATAACGAATTTTGAAGTTTAGT
Organism: Oreocharis arfaki; assembly: GCA_013398015.1. NCBI lineage: Eukaryota > Metazoa > Chordata > Aves > Passeriformes > Paramythiidae > Oreocharis > Oreocharis arfaki. The sequence goes on from VZRR01005965.1 coordinate 397,441, forward strand.
TATTATATGGTGTTCATGCATTTTCCTCATCATTGAGAGAATACAGAATCAGAGTATTATTTAGGACAGAAGGGATGTGTGAAGATTGTCTATCCAATTGCCTACTGGAAGCAGGGCCAGCTTGGACCATGATCCTGGGGCTGCCTGGATCCAGACAAGCCTTGAATGGTTCCAGGGGTGAGGATGGATTTTAGCAGTTCCCAAGGTAAGTCTTTCCTCTACAAAACCCACATTTGTTTCTCCTTTTTGTACCATTTATATCTAACGGGATGGACAACAGAAGTGCTGTTTTGTGGTTCTCAGATCACCCCTTCAGTTCTGGTTTTGGAAATGGTGCCCTGGTTCCCACACTCAGTTCTTCTGTCATCAAAGCAATTCTTCAGTAATACGGCAGGAAAATAAACAGTCTTTTTTCACATAGTGACAAGAAAGCAAATAGATAATTTATTAAATAAATTGTTTTGAAAAGCAGATCTAGACCTCTGTCACACCATAATCAAGGTGTTTATCACAGTATTAAAGCATACCTATGTGGCAAACTCATTACCATCAGGTTACACTGGGTAGAGCAATGTGTACATCTATAGCATAACGAATTAGCAGAGGCACTGCCAGGTTTCTGAGCAGTGAATTTCATGTGATTGCACCCAAAGACCTCCATCAACATCAGATGTGTTATAGGAATGCACATGAGCACCAGGGAACTGAATCAAAAAGAATCGAAAAATGGGGATAATTGCTGCCTTTTTTGTGAGGCAGATTGCATTTCAGAAAGACTACAAAGGAAAAAGAGGAGCTCTATTTAGATAAGAGTAATAACACTCTTCCTGGATTTTGGGCAGGAATGCAAGCATGCACCCTGTTCCATAGACCATAACTGTTTTTGTTATCAATAATGCATTCCAAATTTTTTGTGACAACTTTACTGAGGTTGTGTGTACATAAAAGACTAACTAGATACAAGAAATAGACTATCCTAGGGATGACATGTCCAACTGTGCAAAGATAATTAGTGTAGGGCATGAAACCTTGTTCTGTCATCTTGTTGGATGTTACATGACCAGGGAGTTGGATCTGCACCCTGCTATTGACCAGTGCTGGGTGACATAGCAGGTTTTTATGTTTCAGAGTTTGGATTATTTCCTCATGAGCAGTGACACTGAGGGGGGTACAGAAAGACCCATTTGAGTTGTCCTGTAACTGATCTGAACACCAGAAGAAATTAAATGTGCTGTACTGGAATGGCATCGCCAAAGTGCTCCTGCTAACTGATCGCAGTAGCTTCAAAAGATGGTCATCCCTCAATGGCTTTATTCATTTATTATAAGGGCTGTCTGGGGGTGTGCCTTGGACAATTGTCTTTAAGTGTTGGACAGAAACCTATCTATCTCACATTTTCATGCATGAAATGCGCTTTGGCAGGGCAGAGAACACCAGCAGGAGTATTAATTTCCCTGCCTCCAAAGGTAGAGTGGCTGAGCTAGATGGAAGGGTGAGATCATTGCTCTGGGTAAGAACAGGCAAGGCAACCCATCACAGCTGATGGCCATCTCCAGCTCGCTCCCTCCTGCTCGTGCAACTCCTGCTGTTCCTTCCCCCACTGCCACGTCACCAGCACTTGGGGTTGCTGTCCAGAAGTGACAAGCTGGTAACACAGAGGCAGGTGTGGATGCTCTGAAAGCTGTAGCTGCAAAACTGTGCCAATATGGCTCAGGGCCCACATCTGTTTTCTCCTGAGCTGAAGTGCAGAGAAATCTGATGGCCCTCCCGGTGACTGAGAATTTTGGTATGAGAAAGGATATGGAAAAGCTGCTATAAAAGAGTCTGTTTCATCTTTCCCAGAGGTGACATGAACCTCACATAAATGGGGAAAATCAAACTTTACAGCACGATATAGCATAAGCACCCCTGAAGGCCGTGTCTCATTTAGGAGGTACCTGACAAGTGCCCCCTCAGTGAGGAGTTACCCTCAGTGCATCCCAGTGTTGCTACTCTCACTGAGCCTGTGGTGTAATCACAGCTGGCAGAGCACACAGGGGACTCTACGAAGCCATCTGTGGTCCCTAAAAGCTTTGGGTGGAGCTGGGGGAGGAAAGAGGTGCTGAACTTGCAGTGAAATGCAGGGTAACTCAGAAAGTCACAGCTGTACCTGCTCCACCTTATGCTTGTGGTTGCAGCTAACAAATACCTGCATTGGAAAGAACCTGTACACCTGAGAGATTCCGTGGGACATCTCCCTACTCTTGGTGCTGTTAACCCCATGGCCGGAACTGCATGGCTAAGTATAAAAACAATGGATGTCCCCCTGTGGTATGAAGTTGACAAGACTAAAGGGGAGGTAGTTCACATCGATTTTTATGGGGTGGGTGACCAATCCCTGTGCAGACAGGTATGGTGCAAGGTAGAGCAGCAGTTGAGCACAGTGGGGCCATCTGACCTGTGGAAGTCTGATGTTACATTATCACTATTAAGTAGTGACAGGTCTCGTAGAGAACTGCCCGAGAAAGTTCAACCCCCAAAATGCCAGATTTCCCCTGACTCACAGGGACCTGTTGCACAACTGATAAAAGACAAGATATGATGATCAGATTGCATTACGAAATACTCCCATTTAGCCCCTAAGAGACAAGAGAAAAAGCGCACAAGGCCGTCCTGGTTCCCCTGGTTCTGTGCAAGTGAGAACATTCATCACCATGTCTGGACTTCGTATTAGAAGTCATCATTAAAATTAATGTGGAGAAGGAATTGCTGGTTGTCATCGCTGACAAAGACAGACAACCGCTGAAGCTATTATTTGTATCAAATACCATCAGTTGTTAATAATGTTGTTTTTTTCTGTCTGAGACGATGAGTAGCAGACTGCAATACTTAATGAGAGTTCAGCTAATTGAGCAGCGTAGCCTGTATGAAGCTTAAAAGCTTTCAGACACAAAAATGAAATTATATTGGCATCTAAATTTGGATTAATTACCTTATCATTAGCTAATATTAGCCACAGTGCTTCTAATATATAGAATCCTGTATTAGTACCAAGAAATAGCATCGTCTTGTGACTGAGTCTGTACTGCAGTGCAAGTATGTTTTCACTGAGGTGCAATGTAGATGCTGGGCAAGATTTATTGCTGCCATTAAGATATATTAATGAGAGTTTTGTTCACTCACAGGAAAGAATATTCTGGCTCACAGAAATATATATATATGAAACAGAAACAACATGGAAAATTAACCATGACCAGATAGGAGAAAAGGGGTTTTAATTCAGTTATTCAGAAGAAATCTGGTCGCTTTTCTTAAACTCATCTTTTACTTAAGCAGGGGTTATTACCCTCACTACGGTCATAAATGAATAAAACTCTGTGACCTTTTTATGGAAGTCGAACTGGGCAATGGCAGAAATTTAGAGATTCTAAAACACGCTTCATTTTAATACTGCTGGATCAGAGGTCATGCCTGTGTTATTGAAGTCTCTCTTGGTTTTGCATGTTCCACTTGTCTCTCACCTGCCTTGTGAGATGAGTTTGTGTTGGGAACTGCTGAAATCCATGCTGTGTGTGTGGGATGATGCTCCACAGCTGTGCTACCGTTCCCAGAAATGAATGTTTGGAGTCCATGGCGGACTATGGCCCTGAGAGAATGCAGCTCCTGGTGGTGTGACACTGTAGCTCTGGCTGCCTCTGGCTCTCAGCAGTGCTTCAGAGCACAGCACAGACAGCCTGCAGCAAGCTTTCATAAAATAAATGGCCCCAGGTGAATCCTTTGCCTTTACTCCCTATTAGTGAGTATCTTATGTCCCGGAACAAGACAGTTTATGTCCCTCCCAAATTCTTGTAGTTTTCCAGCAGCAAATTCAGCCTTTGCCAAAGTACTTGGAAGTATCTTCATCTGTGCAACACACACTCAGTCCCTGGGTTCTGCTGAGCTCCTGGATTAAATCCTGAGTCTCACAAGCTGACTGTGTGCTGTGTGAAAATTACATTTTTTCTCCTGGGTTTTGCATTTACTGAGTACCAGCTTCACTGAACATCTTATTTTTCTACTAGAAGAAAGCATTAAGGATTTACTGTTTCTAGCCTGTTCATATTTTATGTAGCATGTCCTTCTTACTCATTTTCTTTACAAGCTAGACAGGTTCTCTCATTTCAATCTGTCTTCCTATGAAAGTTTCCCCATGCCTGTAACCACTTTTTCATCTTGCTCTTTTATTACTCTACATCACAGCAGAAAGCAGCTTTATCCTAATTAAGGCTGAAAGTGCTCTTCTGATTTGTAGCTCAATTTTTCAAGGGCTCAGAAATACATGTTTAAGAATACAGCCCCACAGATTTGTCACGAATCACAGAGACACAGGACAGGGCTGGAAGTCCTAATGTACAGTCATTAGAGACAGGGGTCATGAGATCTAGCCCCTCTCTGGAAAAAAAGGTTCTGATTTCCTACTGAAAGATAAGACCCTTATCTCTTTTCCTCCAAAAATGTCAGGAATTCAACATATACTGTAGGTTATCTTCCCCTGGAGGCATTCCTGGAAGGATGCACCCGATGTTTCCAAGGCTGACAAAGACCTGGTTGCTGCTGCATGGAAGGCAAAGGGCACCACTGGGATGCAGGGTCATGTGCAGGAGGAAGAACAGTGTTTTCCTCGTGCTGGCTTCTCCATCCTCTTGTGCTTCCCAGAGAAGAGCAGGCATTGAGGTGGCACAGGCAGGTTTCTGCTGAGGGAGAGCAGAGAGCAGCAGACAGCAGGAATGTGCCTCGTCAACCACCCAGGGCACTCGGCACCCACCAGCTGCCTGCCCTCAACAGCCCTCCTCCTTCTCCTCCTGGTGTGTTGGGATGAGGCCTGGAGCAGGATGAGGGTGCTCCCACCCTCAGCCTTCCTAGCACGAGGGGTTTGGGACAGGGCTGTGTTGAGCAGCATCCATGCAACTCAGTGAAGCAAGACTGCAGGAACTTGATTTTAAAAACCACGCGGATCAGCCCTGCCTTGGTGGGGATTCTCCATGCCAGTGCTCACCTCAGCACGGCACGGGACTGCAGCATGATGTTCAGTTGTGCCATGAAGTGGTTCACACCAGCACAGACCTGATAGCAGGTGTGAGGAAAGCCAGAAGCAGCAGGTTGGTTTGGGGAGCTGCCTCCATCTCCCATCTCCATCACAGAGAGCGGGAGGTGGTGCACTGGCACAGCCACCGAGGTGCCAGTCTGTTGTTGGAGACTTCAGAAGGCTTTTTAACCATATGCTACTTAAACCATTCACAAAAGCATTTTTCACTGGCTTTGTTGCCAGTGTGGAACTGGAAATAAGACCTGCCTTTAGCAGATGCTGGTGTAGAAATGCAGAATTTATGAGATGTCAGAGCAGGAGTGAAGAGATGTTGGGAATATCTGTGGTTTATACTAATCTCCATAAAAATGAAGTCAGTCTGGCAAGTCAGAAAAGAAGACGTTCTTGCCTCTTTTTTCCTCTGCTCAAATAGAAAATCTCTCCTCACTCCTGTTTGAAATTATTTAAGTATTTTCTGTGATGTGACATTTCTGCTCAAGTTGCAGCAAAGGACATTCTTTAATAGCCAGCCTTTGTTGCTTTTGATACATACCACTTGCAGGGGAACTATTCATTGATTTATTTAGTTTTTCTTTCTCTGAACAACAGGAGGAAGAATGGCAATTTTTTTCTCTCTCTCCCTGTTTTCAGCCACAATAATGACAAACCCTGAGGTACTAGGAAACTCATCAAGACCAACTCAGCTAATATTTGTGTTTATTCTTCCACTTAGAGTGAAAGGCTTTCATTTAGAAATAATTTCATGTAATGGTACTGAATAAAGAGAACTCCTCACATCTGCCCTTTGCCAGAATGGCTTCTTTGTGCTGGGATGCTTTGGTTTGTACTTTCTTGGAAAAGCTGGGGTATATTTCATCTCAGAGGAAAAGATTATAACATTTGTTGTGGTGAGAAAGTGTCTGGGTCACCATCACAGGCAGTAGCAGCTCTAGCACTTTTTAGCTGATGGGGCCTTTAACAGAAGAAGCTGTAGTAGCTGTACGTGTGTGTGTACATGTCGTACAGTGGGGTTCTAAGAAAATAGTGCACAAAACAGGGCCGTGTTGGGTCACTCATTAACAAGGCAGTACTAAGAACATGAGGATATTTCTTCTACGTGTCCTCCTTGTCACGCTGAACCCAGGTTGCCACATGCTTGTGTCTGCAAGCTTGGAGGCTGCCAGCCCCACTGAGACCTACTGGGTAGGGGGACAATGATAGAGAACTCAGAAATGGGAATTTGCTGCATGTTACTGCAAGTTTGAAGGATTTTTTGTAGTTACCTTAGTTGCAGAAGTCAAGTAGACCTGCACTGAGTTATGCCACCTCTGTCACTGTTAAGGAAGAACAACAAAGTAAAATTTTAACAACATTTATAAATTTCTGCTGGGTTTCTCCCACCACCCCAGGGCAGATGCTTTCTGAGAAAAGATGCTTTTTCCAATGAAGCGGGGAGTTTTGCTGCGGTTTGTTGTGGCTGATGTGTGGGGTTTTAACAACCTTGTGTAACCTGGTGTGTTTCTGGACACAAGAGCACATTCTCTGTCGCAGGAGCTGTACTTCAGGAAGCCTGAAGAAAGGTCACCTATTTTGGGGTGTATGGATTTCTGCTATGACTCCATACACTTGACTTCTATGCTTAGATGCAGTACTGCCTAGCTAGATCATGTTCATCAAATTATTTGATCTCCTGTCTTCTGCTTTCTGCAGTTAGACAGAAAGTTATTTAGCTCGAGACCTCCTCTTTCCTGTGCTTGCATAAAGTATCTTGAATGCATGCAGAAAAAAACTACAATCAAGAAGAATATATACTAAATCAGAGAGCAAATACCTCCGCAGTCACACAGAAGTTGGATGATGTAGCTGTAAAAAGAGATCCTGGAAACAGTTAATTCAGTAACAGGGAACAACTGCCTTCACTTTAGTGTTGATCTCTTCCATCCCTGGGGCTTAGGAATTATTTTTCCCTTCTTGCCAGAGTCATTGTAGCCTGTCCCCCTCTACAAGAAAAGATGAAGTGGCTCCAGCCTTGGACAGAAAGGCTGTGGAGCCATGGCCCTTTCCAGCTGTGCCCACACATAGCAGGCTGTTCTGTCCTCTTTGCTCCAGTTGACAACCTTTCCCATTCTTCTTCTCCAGCATCTGCTGTCTATTTTGATCAAACCAAGCCTGCCTCTTCCTTTTCCTTTAATTGTGCTCAAGGAATGAAAAGCATTTGGCTGGGAAATATTTCCTCAGAAAGTCAAAAATATGTTTCATAAGCAATACTGAGCTTTCCTGCAGAAAGATCCTGGACAAGATCCTTTTCTCTTCTCCTGCCTGTCCCCTTAGAGGCAACCTGAGGGTAAGGCGCTGCAAATGATTTATCCGAAAGAGAACCACTTCACTTTTCTCTCCCTTAGTGACTGATTCAGAACAAGAAATTGAGAAAGGATCATTTTACACAGCACATGTCTAGCACCATGGGTCAGCACCACATTTGACAAATTCTCCTCTCCTCCACTCTTTATACCTTCAAATAAATTTCATTTTAATATTTTCTAGAAACAGCACACAGCTGCCTAGTGAAGAGAGGTACTAAGAATTGTCTTTTTAGGACAATTTTTCGGGTTTCTTCATTGTCACTGGAACTGTGTCCATGTGAAGATCAAGAAAGGATGTCTTGATGTCCAGTGTTAGTGTGTCCCGAGGGGTTGTTCTTAAAACTTGTTTGCTTTTGAGATTGTTTTGCCGGTGAACTTAGACCATAATATTGATAATGTATTCCTGAATGAGTAGTTAGAATAGAATTAGAAGATGGAGTTTTTGCCATCATAGTCACCCACTTCACTCCAGTCTGGGCTCCACATTGTCTTTCTTTGCCCTAGAAAAGGGCAAGATGCATCACAGGATGCTTTTTGTTGGTGGGAACCTTGGAAGGTCATCTGAGCTGACCTCCCCCTGAAGGCACAGCTGTGTTCACAGTCAGACCAGGCCATCAGGGCTGTGTCCAGTGCAGCTTTGGGTCTCTCCAAGGGGGGACATACTGCAGAGTCTCTGGGCACTCTTTCCAGCACATGAACGCTTTTACAGGGCAATCAAAAGACACTTTGGGGCTTTGGGACAGTTGGTAAGAGAATCTGGAGCACAGGTTATTTTTTCCTCTCTCCTTCCAGTTGTAGGCAGTGACACTGGAATAAGCAGATGGACCCAGTCTATTAATACACATCTCTGTGGCTGGCGTTGCTGCCAAAGAGGTTGTGAAACCTCGTGAGACCCCACCTGAAGTGCTGAATCCAGACACAGGAAAGACATGGGACTGTTGGAGGGTGGCTAGAGGAGGGCTATGAAGATGATTCAAGGACTGGAGCACCTCTCCTGTAAAGACAGGCTGAGAGAGCCAGGGTTGTTCATCCTGGAGAAGAGAAGGCTCCAGGGAGACTATTTTGCAGCCTTTCAGTACCTAAAGGGTACACCTAAAGAAGATGGGGGCAGACTTTTTGCAGGGCATGTACTGATAGGACAAGAGGTAATTTTTTAAACTAAAAGAGGCTAAGTTTAGATTAGGTGTAAGGAAAACTTTTTTTAACAATGAGGGTGGTGAAACACTGTCACAGGTTGCCCAGAGAGGTGCCACATCCCTGGAAACATTCAAGGCCAGGTTGGATGGGGCTCTGAGCAACCTGGTCTAGTTGAAGATGTCCCTTCTCATTGCAGGGAGGTTGGACTAGATGATCTTTAAAGGCCCTTCCTATCCAAACTATTCTATGATACTATACTGTGATACAGGGAGGAATGTTTTTCCTTATATGCAACCAATATTTCCCTTTTTTGCAATTTGTCTTCCTTGATTCTTATCTTCTTCCTACCCTGTGAGGAGGCTGGCTCTGTCTTGCCCTATCAGTTAGCTACAGTCAGCAGCAAGAAACATTCTGAGGCTACAGCATCCCAACGTCCTCAATCATTCCTTGCACATCCTGCATGGCAGCCTGCCAGTGCCCCTCAGACAGATCTACTTTAGCTCAAACCCACAGTGTCTTCCCCGATTTGGGAAGAGCTGTTCACGCATCACCTGATCTGGAAGCTCAGCTGGAGGAGGATGCAAATCTGTCCCTCTGGGTCTGTTTTCCTAATTTGCAATTGCAAGAGAGTACCTGTGACCTGTGAATATCTGTGCCACTATTTGAGAATTGTTGCCTGGAGCACCTGAGATTTGTTCATGGACCTGTGTTTATCCTGTTATTCACAGGAAAACTAGATATTACCTCCCCCTGGAAGTGTGGTGTCAGGACAATAACAACTGTGTTTCAGGGATGACACTGGGCTACATTATTTTTGACTAGTGCTAGAAAGTGGACAACAGTTGGACACAAGTAAAATCTGCAGAGAAATGTGTGAGAATAAACTTGGAGTACTTTTCTCTGATCTTTCTGCTCATGGACATTTTTGCCTGAAGAGCTGTTCTTCAGTGCTTGGATTACTGTCTAGAAAATGCTTCCACCACGTGCTGCCAGTGTAGCCATTCAGGCAATGGCAGCAATACCTGACAGATGGTGAGATCCACTGAAAAAATGGTTTTCCACATGCAAAAGGGAATAAGCAGAAGAGTGTGACGAGTCACTGGAATGGAAACTCGCTGGAGAAGACAAACCAGGAGGAAAGGCTAACCTGCCTACGAACCGAGAGCTAAAGGGGAAGCACCTGAGCAGGATGGCTTAGAGAGAAAGCACGCACCTGCACAGCCAGACTGAGCGAGGGGCCTCTGTCTTCCCCGTTGTAATCAAGTGGTTTGAGAAAGTCCAGACTGTGAGTGTTGGGGCTTCAGCCACCCTCCACAGCTACTGCAATAGTAGTCAGGGGCAGGAGTGAGGCAGGTGGAGGGGGGGGAGGGAGGGAGGATTCTGCCTACCCCAGCTGACAGCAATGCTTCCAGAGGGCAGGCAGAGCCCCTGCTGCCAAGAAGAAGTCGAAGGAGGAGAGGGAAATTCCCCAAGGGCTTTTCCAATCCACTGGTGACTCACTGCACTTGATAACCATGCTAGGTAAGGTGTACCCTGCCCAAAACTGCAGTAGGGAAAAGAATAATACAATCATCATTGTAGAACCATAAAGTAGTTTGGGTGGGGAGGGGACCTTGAAGATCATCTAGTTCCAACCCCCCTGCCATGGGCTGGGAGATCTTCAACAGACCAGGTTGCTCAGAGCCCCATGCAGCCTGGCCTTGAGCCCCATCCAGCCTGGCTTTCAAAAGGAGAAATGAATGGAAGTTTCTCTATGGTTTCTGAAACAGTCAAAATGAAAACCAAGCACATATTTCTGTTTATGCCATCCCCTGTCTCTTTACCTTCACCAACAGTGCTTATCAAAAGGAGGTTACTTGCCTTTCCCTGTAATATAACCTTGGGGTTATATTTTGCCTTGAAATAGGTGACATAATGAAGGAATCATCTCACTAGCACAGTCTACTTCCCTTCATGCATCTGAGGATTTCCTGCTGGCTGGGGTTGCATTTCCCTGTTTTGTTTGCTCTATATAAATGTGCAGTTTTATGGCATAGGGTTATTTCAGGCAGAACAAGACATCTCCTCTGCAGGACAGCACTTGTAGCTGCCATTTGGGAGGGCCATTGTGAGCCTTCATTAGGACTCATAAAGTACTGTAAAGCTACATGGCACTAAACACACATTATCAGTTATGTGGCTTCTGGGTCTTCCCCTCCCTTCCCCAGATTGTTCCCTGCTTTATGCACACAGATTTTATATAAACTGTATTTCCATCTGTTTGGCTTTGTGGACATGTGTCAGATTCCCTTTCCCATGCTGAGTTACAGCAGCTCTCCACTTAGCCCATACACACACCCTACCTCTTTGTTCTCTGTAACTAAACTGAAAAAAAAAGAAGAGACCTCTGATACATTGACATTTCCTCAAATATTTTAAAATCTTTCATTGAAACAAACCCCTGCAATTTCCAAACATTTTCAGCAAATCCAAAAATGCCTCCACAAATATTGCTTCACCTACATAGAAATGTTATGACAACATCAAATAAGAATAGATTTGATATTTTCCAGACCAGGAAACTGAGTGGTGGCCCACTTGGCTTCTCTCTTTCCTCTACAGTTTGCAGGCAAAGGAGACAGAAGGGTCTAGAGATGCTGTTTGCTCATTGTGAGATGTGTTTATTCACTGTTAGTTGATAGATAATTAAGTTAGCTCTGCTTCTTCCCTGGGAACTGCCCTGGGAGGTGCTGAGAAAGCTCATATGTTTCAGAGATCCAGAAAGCCCTGCTACCAAAAAATTTATCTCCCAGCAAGACTATTCAAGTCAAACAAAAATTACCATGCAAACTGGACAAACTGCAGATTTGCACTGACTGATGTACCAGCAAACCACCAAAACCAGAGCACTATACTTTGGGAGAGCAGCACCAAACCCTGCAGAGGAGAAGGAAGCAGAGCTCTGTCCATGCTTTGAGTCAGTTCTGGTGGCACAAGATGCACTTGGTTGTCTCCCTGTGAGTTAGGAAGTGGCATGATGCCACAAAAAACCCTTCCAGTACATCCCAGTGTCTTCCAAACAGGCACAGGGTGGGTACGATCTCAGTGGGGCCAATTGCAATGTACATGTGCTTTTGTGAGAGTCACCATCCCCTACTGCTGTGCTGAGATGGCTGTGAGGATGACACAGCTGTCTACCCCTTTCCTTCTCTCCCACAAATATTCTTTATTTAAAACATCTCCCACCTAAATGTTTAATTTAACAATGCTTGTATTAGCAATCACGTGCTTACACTGCACTCCTGTTTTACTGGAACTTGAAGAAATGTTAACCATTGCTTCTGCCACAGGCTTGTGGACAGGTGAGTTCTAACACAGGTATTTCACAATTGGTTTCCCCCTTGAAGAGCACTGCACAGCTCTCCTCACCTGCCCTGGGCTCTCACACAGAAAACATGTGTTGGCCAGCTGACAGTAAGTGTGAGAAATCTCAGCACACAGTGATGCTGAGCACAAACCCCACACAAACAGGAACCCAGTGCTGAGCACAACCACTGTGACACCAGAGGAGGAGAGTGGCAGATAAACTGTTGTGTGTCTCCCTCCAACAATTCATCCAGGATTATATCACCTTCCAGATCTGGTCCAAAGAAAGCACATTGCTGATGGCAGGATATTAGTTCTGCGGGTATGCACATTATGAGTTGACCATATGTGGTGTGAAACCACCTGCCATTTCTTGCTCTGGGAATGAGATCATTAAAAAAAGGGGTGGAGGGAGAGGAAAAGTGTATTTCCTGCAGAGATAGCATTGCCTTTCTAAGCATGCCAGATGCATACATCCTGCAAAGAGTCTACAACAGACACCTAACTAAGCCTCCTAACAGGAGATTAAAGAGCACAAAGACCAATTTTCACTGTTTTTGGGGTCAAGAAGGCAGGGAGGGTTTCTCTGCTCATTCCCAAGTAGCTTCACAGTCTTATGTCACTGAGAGAGCCATAGCCATGTGAATGAAGAAGCATGCTGAGGAAAATTGAGAGATGTGGTGATCACTGAGATTGCCAGATAACAAGGCCGCTGAACCTTTTCCATGTCCCCTGCCTGTCTCATCCCTTCTCTCCGTGCTCCAGTTTATGTTGACACTAAGCAGGTGTTTTTGATAATAAACCCAGTACATTTTTCTGTATTATTTGGTGTTAAAGACTGGGCAGCAGCAGCAGCCTGCCTGGGAAGAGCTGCTCCATGCTCTGTGCCTGTGGCATCCCCTCAGATAATGGGGAGGGCCACCCTGAGCACAAGCACCCCCTGTCCCCAACAGAGTCTTTATTTGTTCCCCACTGCCATTCCTGATATGGGTCCTGCTCCAGTCTCGCCTCTTGTTGCTGTGGGTGCTCCAAACAAACCTGGGCACTTGCTCCAGTCACCAGGACTGCCTGTGTCTCTTCCAGCTGGTTTATTTTTGCTTTTTTGATTCCTGCCAAGAGGAGGCAGCCTGTGGTGCTTCTGAGCTGTGCCCCAAGAAGCTGCTAAACACCAGGTCTGGTATTTAGCAACTGGTTTCTTGGGGCTGCCTTGGGAAGGCATTTCTCAGGGGTACAGGCAGCATGACTCAGGCAGGACACCTCCAGGCACTTCACTCTGCTCTGCAGCAGAGAGTTACTTGTGGCCAAGCAATCACTCCCCAGCAGCTTCAGCAGGGGAACAACCCAGCCTTGGCTGCCCTCTCCATCACTGTCACTGCTCCAATGTACTTTACCCCTCACTGGAGGGCTAAAGGGTGGTGTTTAGTTACTTCCTTTCTTGTTCACAAACACGTGTCATCTGTAGGCTGGCATCCAGCTGCGCTTTGCTGATCCCATAGAAGCAAGATGATGGTCTCTGTTCAGTTTCCAAAGTATCACACAAGGGATGAGTCTGCTCTGTCCTAATTTATGGCAGTGAGAGCTTATGCACTGCCATTCTCTTGGTTTGCAGTGTGGGCCTCTTTGAGGCAGCTGCAGACATCCTCCAGGTCTTCATCACCCATACACCTCTGTCTCACAAGCCTGCTTTGCAATGGACAAACTAAAGGACAGACTGGAAGCCACCACCACAACGCTCTGTCTGACTGAGAGCAGTTTACTTGTCACCATAGAACAAGAGCTGGGCTTTTCCAGCCTCAGTCGAGCACCAACCACCTCGTGCAGATCATCAAAGGCACTACTGGAGATCTGCAAACCTGCACCTGCACGACACGGTCTGCACCTGTAAGGATGCTGGTCCTTCATCCAAAGGCTTCCTGCTTCCCTTGCTGGCTGTGACTGCTGCAAAACCAGCCTGGTACAAGCTGGGAGAGCTGGGGGCTGTGCTGGCTTGTACAGGAGCTGGATGGTGAGAAAGGGTGGTGAGCAAAGTGGGTTTTTCCACTGCCAACCTACATGGAAAATATTTAAAACAGAGAAAGAAAACCCCAAACCACAAGCCAGACTGAAAGGAAACAACATGTCCAACAGGGTGGGTTGTTTTGTTTTGTTTTTTTTCTTTGAAACTGAAACTGCACGAATTTAAGAAGGTTATGCTCTACATATTTTTTCAGCATAAACTGGCTACATCAGCTAACAAGTCCTTGTATGTGACTTGTCACATTTTCCTGCCTTTTCCTTTATGCTGAACAATGCCACTTCCAATTGCTGATACCACATCTCAGCCCTGTAAAGAAAAATGACATACTTTTTTTTCAGTAGGTTGTACTTCTCGTGTACTTGGTAGATCCCAGTTTCTTTCCTATTTTAGGGAAAAATCTGTTGTTTAAACTTCAGCATTATGAAATTATCCATTACATGGTAGAGGAGATTGCTTCTCAATTGCATTTAGAAACAGAAAGTGATTCTATAATGTATAAGCAAAAGCCTCATCCTGTCGTAATCTCCTTTACCAGTCCTGTGCCTATAGGTTGCAGAAATGAACGTGAAGAAATACAGTGTCTAAAGGAGAATGTGGATGCAGAATCTGGGGGTAGAGGCGCGGTTTTCCCGAGGAATTTCCTGCTACATCTCCCCTGTCTGAAAGCCAAAAGCAGTCCATCTCCGGCCGTGTTCACACCCCTCTGGCCCACCCAGATCCACTTACCTACCCTGGGAAGGGCGGCTTACAGGGCTCCTTATGGGAGTGGCAGCAGACCGCAAGGGTGCTGGGCAGCTGTGCCCTTCTGTATTTCTCCATGATTTGGGGCAAGCTCAGCTGCTGCCCCGTGGCTGCACAAGGCCCAGACAGGCGCAAACCCTGCCCTGCTTTGCAGCTGTGCAGGCCCATGCCCTGGCCCTTAGCATTTGCCTGCCAATCCCTCCAAAACTCAGGTTTCATCCGCTGCTCCTGTGCAGCGCCTGCCTCTCAGAACAAGCAGAAAAAGTCTGTGAGATGGTGTTTTCCCCAAATACTGGGCTTGCATGGCTGTGTTTTCTCCGTTGCTGCCCCTTGGAGAGGCCACCCCTGTGCAGCTTCTGCAGAGAGCCCGAATTCAGTCCATCATGGATATACTCAGTTCCACTCACGAGTGAACAGGGGTCACCAGGGGTTTACTGGGGGCTGGTGTGGAAGGAAATCTGGAGGGGAGCATTCCCCTTGCAGGCCGGGCTGGACACCTTCCCTCTTTCCCAGCTGAGCCAATCTTTCCATGCTGAGGAGGCCCTGACTGCGCCCCATGCGCCACTTTTCCCAGGTTTGGCCATCACCTCTCCAAAGAGCAGAGCCCTCGTCCGGGATGCTGTGGATCTTGTACTACTTCAGTGGTGCCTGACAGCCTTACCAAGGAGTCAGCAGTGCTGGGAGCTCTGAGGGAAGCTGATTATGCTCTTATTTATTTAGATAAATGGAAAGAAGGCTTGCAGCTGGGGAGAAATGGCTGCTTCCTACTGCACAGGCAGCGTCTTTTGCCTCTTATTTAAGCAAAGGCCTGAAGGATTGAAGGGATAAATATAATTCTTTGACCTAACTCTTCCTCCAAGAACATTGTGACAAGTGGGCAGTGATTTGGCCATGGCTTATCAAGGGACATTTGTAAACAGGACTTGGACACATCTACCAATAAACAGAGCTGACTCATCATCATTTTGACCTTAGGACTTTGCTAACTGATTCCCTCATTAATAGACCCTATTACTGGTGGAAAACACTGTGCAGGTAGGCAGCAGTGTTTTAAAAAATTGCTTGTCTAATCAGACCCAAATGATGTCATGGCAATAGCAGCAGCAATCCTGGACATGGATTCAGACCTGAAATATTAAATCCCTTTGATGCTCATGGTTCAGCAGTCAGCACAGTGAATAGATGTTTGTGCCCAGAGCAATGGAAAGGGACGGGGCTGTGATTCATCCTGTCAGCACAGAAGTCTCTGGGAAGCACCATTTGGCCTCCTTGTCCCCCCACCTGAATCTTTTTGGTCTAAGCACTGATACTGTCAACTCAGTTCAAGTTCAAAATACTTCAGTGCTTCTTTTCAGTAAGGGGCCAATGTGCTACAGGCTGACAAGCAGCACACAAAAGGCAGCCTGGGAAGGAAAGGGTAGAGGAGAGGAAGTGTGGCAGGCTCTGTTGATGTAACAGAGACTTCCTGGGCAGGTCTGTCTCCTGACAACATCTCGGAGCAGATGAGAGTCCAAAAGAAGCCGAAGGAAGAAAATAAAGATGTGAGTCAGTAGGCATATGGACCCTTGAAAGTGAAAAAAGTAAAATCACAGTGCACTTAATGATGTCTCTCTCCTTTTGCTCTCTCAGTCTCTGACACATTAGTACAGCATTACTGGAGAGAATTTTTCTACTGTACTGTTAAACACCTGCTGTGGATTTTTTGATCCACGTCTTCTATGGGTTACTGGAAGAGGCCTGATTATCACAGGAGCAAAAAGGCAACTATTGACGACAGGACAGTCTCAAACAAATTGTAGTGTTGACATGCTGTTCACTGGGGAATTGCTCGGGAGCCTCAGGGGAGGAACCAAGAATAAATAAGATTTACCATGAAAGTTCGAGGACCTTGCACACATTTTGTGCATAGTGAGGTCGTGTTCAGTGACTACATCATGACACAACATGTCTTCACCAGCCTGGTTAGTAGTTTAGTTTCAAGATGTCACCCATTACTAAAACAGGGTGTTCTTCTACATTATGGCTTGACATCATTTTGATAATTGGGAACCAGGGGCACTCTATGATTCTCAAAGACAATCTGAATCAGACAGCTTAATCCATCCTTTTCCTTATCTCTTTTGCTTCTGGATCCTCAGATTTCACCTAGACAAGTGACATGTCTCTTCTGTGGACTTAGGGTGTCAGGCAAGTAAATTATCAGTTTCCTCATCTTTCACCACAGACTGACAACACTGCCTGTGTCTCAGCCCTGGGGGGTGGAGACATAGGGAACAACAGCAGATTGCCTCCCATCATGTGTATGAAGTCATGAGCAAAAATGTGAGAGTTTCTCCTTAATGAAATGTTCCCTCAGAAAGGGAAATGTTGGCAAATGCACTTGTTTCTAGCATGGCAAGTTGGGCATGTCCAGACTCTGAGGTTTACAGGTCATGAATTGTGACTGCAGGGTTCCTGTGGGCTAAATTTTCCAGGTGAGACTATGAATATGAGTGAGTCAGTCCCTGAAGCCCTGGGAGAAGTTGAAGGTGACCTTGCTGGCACGAAGGACAGTGTGTACTCACTGCCATTCTGGAGTCTGCTCTTTTGGTACTCCCAGCTAAGTTTGAAGCACAGACTGCCAGAAAGCTGGCAAGAACTTCTCACATAGCACTTCCCAGAGTTAGTTTTAGACTCATAAACAGTGAAATAAAGATGATAAGATCTGCTGTCTGCACTGTTGAGGATCAAAGTCCAACCATGTTCCAACAAGCTTCTCTAATTTTCACAGTTCTGCAGTATCAGGGATGCTTTTCTAAGCCAAGCTTCTGAACTGTGCCCAGTGCAACCCACTGTCTGATGTGCAAAATGGATGAAGTAAATGCATATTACATTTCATTCTGTTTGTAATTAACATGACATTTTATGGTGAGTGAAACTAATTGTCTCCAAAGATATTAGATATGGGAAACATAGCTGACAATTTAATTTAGTAGGACATAAAATTGGTGCATTAAAGCAGGCTAGAGAGGTTTTGATGAACTGGTGTCCTTATCCAGTCTGGCAATAGCAGGGACATGTAACCATATAAACAAATACCTTACTCTTGTGGGCTGATGCTGCCTTCTGAGACCGTTTAGAGACACAATTTGCCACTGTGTCAAGACGATAATATACAACTGGGCAGAGATGCCTCATGCCAGGGATTTGCAGCTAAACTGTGCAACCTACAGCTAGCTGCATGTATTTTTGCCCTTTCTCACCTGTCTCACAAACAGGTGGCCAATGCAGTCATTCATTAAATAAGCTACTTTCCCTCTACACCAGTGCAGCCTGCTCCTGCTCTAATGCATCTTATACTGCAGTGTTGAATGTACTGAAATGGTGAATCTGAGTGTCCCGCTTATGACTCCTTCCACTACAGCAAGCAACACTGAAAAATTGTTTAAGATCCACCGGCCACACTATATTTAGCTTTCTTTTTATTATTAAGATCTGTGAAAGAAGAACAAATTGTGTCGTTCACATGAATAATCTCTCCTATAAGGAAGCGCTTTGAACAATGCAGATACAATGAGGGCTATAATTATATAAACTGCAAACAATCAAATCACATCACATCGTTAAATAAAACAAGGCTAAATGACAAAGAGTAATGTACAGGTGCATATACCTCAGCATCTACTGAGCATGTCTTTTCCAGAGTTGTTTGATGTTTTGGATTCCTGCCTCACACAGCTTGCACCAAATATCGGGTTACATTCACCCCAGATCCCCTAAATTGACATTTACAGGGTCTGTCCAGCATAAGGACCAACATGAGATAATCATGCAGAGATTTATCCTCCTTCTTAGTTGGATTTTGCTGGCTGCTGCGAACTTAGAGTGAACACAGCAGTGCTGTTATTTGGGCCCAATTATATCATTTCAGTTAAATTTTAATTTCAAACTTGTGTAGGTGTATGAATGTGTACCATCTCCACACCTTGACCGTGTGTTTTAGAGTTCTGCCAGATAGCTCTGACACATTCTTTTTAGGAACTTTCTGTACCTAACAGCCCCAAACCTGTGTCACCCTGTCTCTATCAGGCATTGGGATATCCATTGTCTCCTCACATATATTTGTTTCCAAAGTAAACTGATGAGTTATAAGAAGTAAGGAACAGAAGCTCTCATCCATTTAGAGATACTAAATTTGATGCTATCCATCTGTTTGCTCAGAAGAAGCAGGTTTCATGGGTTATTTGCGGCCCATGAAGAGATAGGATTTGCTGAGACCTACCCACCTGGGACAAGCATTATTTTTACCTCAAAATTGCAGAACTGTGACAGGCAGAGTACCATGAGCAGAGCAGAGGATTAAGTGGTTCATTTATCAAGACCAGGGGTTGCAGGAAATCCCAAGGTTAGAAATATACTCATCAGAAAGCTTGATAGAAAATGTTTAGGGGATATTTCACGATGCACAACCAGCACTTTAGGAGGGGGCAAATAAGTAGGAAAAGCTTGGCGCAGGAATAGGACTCAGATTTGGGAAGCTACTGGAAAAAAATTATTTGCTCTGAAGCTTTTTGAGTTGGAGTAACTAGCTACAAAACTGAGGAGCAGAAGTGCCTTGCAGTGAGGCCACAGTCATCAGAGCCTATCTCTAAATATGGTAACTGTTTCATTAGGCCTTGCATGGCAGTAACGCCAGTGTAATATTTTTCTTTTCTTAATGGTTGCCTATTGCTGAGGGTGACTCGGGGGGTTTGTGAGCTATCGCATTTCCTTTCTGCTGGGAGCAATAGTCTGAAAGGGGGCTAATGCTCCTCTCCCACTGCTCAGCTCTCTGATGCAAGACCAGAGATCCCCAGGGGCCTGCAGGCTGCTCTCCCACTAATCAGCCAGACCATTTTCTGAGGCGTAAATCCCACAGCAAGGTCATCATAAAGCATCTCTAGATTGTAAAGTAGCCAGTTTCCAATACTGAGGATGATCAATTTTGCATTCATGGTCGGTCTCATAGGACCTCAGGGTACTCTCTGGGCTGGCTGCTCCCGTAGAATATCTCTGGGGTTTGAATGCATGCTTCATACATATGTACAAAGATAACAGCTGCTTCTCCCAGGCTTTCTTCCTCTCTTTTGTCTGTGTAAAATTATCTATCTTTCTGAAGAACTGCAACAAGGAAGAAAATGGCAAATTTAAGTTCCTTTCACATTTTTTAACCCCAGCATAAAATAACTTCTACCAGTGCCTGCTGTGCAGTTGTGAATCTCCTTAATGTGTGTCCTCTGAGTCATGTTAGTTCTTTTGGGATGAATAGAGGAGAATACAGAATTTATACTAATGTGGCCAGGAAATGGGAGAATAATCAATTTTGTCTCCAGTTCTCAGCTTTTTCTCTGCTCTCTACACAACCAGGAAGGGCTGTCCTTTGGACCACACATTGAGGTTCATGGGGTGTGGATGCTGTTCAGATTCAGGCAACAGGGACAGGCAGAGATAAGGGCAGTGAGAGAAAAGACAGCCCAGCAATGGCCTTCAGAAAGAGTAGATTTATTTGCAGCGTTTGTATAGCACCAGTGGGGAAGATAACTCTCTGCAGTTCTTAAAGCTACTCGCCTCCTGCCTTGAAAGAAACACCTCAAAGCAGAGGATATATCCTGTCTTCTGTCCCAAAACCAGACAGGAATGCCTGCTCTGGTTTGACAAGGCAGGATGTGTCCCTGCATTGCAAGCAGGGCCATTAAGAGTTGGATTGCTGGCCACCAAACTGTCTCTACTTGGGTTAACAGATGGGGCTCTTAGACAGTCATTTATTGCTGTAATTTATTCTGAGCTAAATTTGAATGAACCGTCTTTACATTAAAAAAAAACTTTGTACTTTGTCCTCTCAACTGCTGCTCTTTAGCATAAAGCCAGGCAATAACACTGAAGTGAGTAAAGCTCAGTCATGCTTTGACTTTGCATTAATCAACAAATCTACAAGGGCCAGGGCTGGAAGCAGACCCAAGGTTTCCCAATATGTAGGTCTACTTTGCCATCTCCTGCCATTTGGAAAACTTTTTAGCTTTTTCCCTGGTTACAGATATCTCACATATTCGGGTTCTGGCTCCAGCAAACTGTTCCCTTCTCCCAGCTCCTATTGTAAGTGAAGGTTCCCTCAGCAGCAGCCAGCACAAGAGCTTGTTTTATAATCCAGCCTTAACTCCAGCAGTCACAGTGCTGTGCAAGAAGACATCCAGCTTGGAGCAGCTCATGTCTCTTAAATTAACTTGCTTCCTGGCTCTGCTCCTTCCATGCCTGGTCTCTGTGCTTTGTTTTCTGTGTTTTTGTATTCCTGTTCCCAGTCCAAGATACTCTTTCTTGTCAATCTGTATGTTTTGGTTTCAATTCAACATTAGGCACGCTCTGTTTGTCGCTGGGGAAGCCTTTGCAGGACGGGTTGCTTCATTTAGAGGAGTCTCCTGGGAGACAGAGATGAGATTTTTTTTGCTTTCAATATCGAAACTTAGCAGTGCTTGTGCTTTAATTATGTGAAAGCAAGCTGGTGAAGAATTTGATACTGATAGATCACATTTGAAGGCTGCCAGTTCTGGGCAGGCTCCCATTCCAGGCAGAGAAAGCAGTTCTGCTCAGGTATGAGCCATCTCTCACCTTTCTCAGAGAGCTCAGGGTGCAGTTATGAACTGTATGTATTAAGTACATATATATGACTGAATCATACACAAACACACGCATATATATATATATATTTGACAGTGAACCAACAGAAGAGTCACCAACCAAAAGAACATGAATATCTAGAGACAGGTGGTACTCATCACATTGAAATTCTGATTCCTGAAAGACAGGTTTGGGGGGGAAGGTGGGTGTTTGTCTAAATACAAAACCTATTTAAAGATTTTTAAATTTTTTTGATTCATCTCCTTGATAGTGGACAGAAAGCTGCAAACAGCTCCTTGAAGAGTGCCTTTCTTTGCTTCTCACTCCACAACATCCTCAGCAGGCCACCAGGACATCCCCAGCAGGAACATGGGCTTTGGCCCACAGGCTGCAGTCAGCTTGGGCCTTTCAGCTAGGGGCTTCTGAAGACCAGCAATATTCCTACCCAAATTCACATCTTTGGGTTGCTTTTTTCCCCCTTCTCTGCTTCACAGTGACACAAAGAAGAGGGTGATGGTACAAGCAATGAATGAGAAAAAGTGGTCTCCCCAAAACATCCCAAATAATTCTTCAAGAACCTCCCAGATAGGGATGAGGACAACAAATAGTGAAGGATATAGATATTTTTTTCCTGGGAAGGCCCAGCCTGGACAAGGATGGCATACAGAGTGTCTGCAGAGGGTTCTGTGCTGGCCCTGTGCTAAGCCGAGGTTAGCATGGGTTGGCAGCTGGCACCTATCAGCCTGACCCACATTAGCTCTTCTCTGATACATACCAGGGACTCTTTTCAGTTCCCCAAGCACCTGGGTTATGTTTATGCAGCTGCATTTTGCCTCCCGAATGGGCTTATTTGGAGAAAATCCTGTTTTATAAATGCCCCATAGATTGCAAATGCTTGCAGAGAGCAGCTTGCCCAGTACCCTGGCAGCTTTGGCTGCTCCTGCAGCAGAGCCCAAAGCTCCTGGCAGTGCTTCCTGCAGTGTGCAGGCAGATGAGACCAGTGGGTGCTGAAATCACCACACTGCCTGATGACACCGTGCAGTGTCACCACAGCAGGAAATTATAGACTCTGTTGCTTATTCAGAATTTTTAAAAGGATTAAATTTTTGCACGGATGGGATTTGCATGTGAAATGATACTCACTAGGAAATAATTATGAGATAAGGCCATCACTGTGCTTCAAGGCGAGGCTGATTTCCATCTGCATCAGAAATCACTGCCTTCCCCCTCCTGGAAACACACCATGATGGTTAAGGCGATGCTTTTGTCCCTGGTCATTGAGTCAGGGAGGGATGTCCTGATCCAGTAAGACCCTTGGCCTGTCCTTAAACAGAAGACATATATGTGAGGGACCAGTGCTTTCCTCAAGTTTGGAGGTGAGTACAGTATTAGGCAGTGTTGCACAATCTCCAGGTTCCCATGCCTGCACCCAGGATCAGCTGGGATTGGGTTGCTGCAACCTGGCAAAGCAGTGCCTTGTCTGCAGCTTTCCTCTCCCCAGGTGCACCTCAGCTGTGCTTGGGTGCTCTGGGCAGCTCAGGGGCTCTCACCAGCTTCACCTTTCATTACTTGCTTCTGTCCAAGTACTTCTGTGATGGGCTTGTGTACCAGCAGTGCCTTTGCTTGGGGACAGGGAGACAGGGAGCCTGTGCAGTCCTCCCAGACACACAGAAAGCCTGTTCCAGAGACAGGAATGAGCCGCAGACCCCTTGGCTGTGCCAGTAAACCCCAGCCTGCTGGAACCTGGCTTTTTCTCTATCCCGTCAGGAAAAACTTTCAGGAGGGGTTGTACAACATAAAATTTCTTCTATTTCAGAACACCGAAGTTCCCTCATTTTTTCCAGCAAGCAGAACAAAAAAGAAAGGGTAAGAAGAGCATAACCCTGGCTGTGAGTAAATTTAGAGGTGGCAAAGAGCTTCTCTGCGAGAAGTGGACATGGAAACATTACGCATCCTGCTGCGAAGAGCACTTCAGCATTGTTACCTTGTTTGCACACTGAGCCTGGCAGGGCTTTTAGGACAGGGCTCTAAAGAAAACAAGCAAACCTCATAGTGTCTGAGCCTAAGCGTAACAACAGCTTTAATAGACCAGAGGAAATTGTTTTGATCTAGCTGGCTTCCCACAAACCCAGAGAATCGGTAGATTTTTCTGAAAATAATTGCTTGGAAGCAAAGGAGTGTTTGTAAATGTATATTTATGTACGTATCTAGGGGAGATTGGAGAACCAGTGTGTGTGCAGGTGCACCACTCCTCCACAGTGGCACTTGTACCTGGGTATGAGAAGCCCTGGGTGACTCGCAGCCACCTTGCCTGGCTCTGCATCCCAATCCTGCATCTCACAGTCTCGTTTCACCAGGGAGAGAGCTCAGTCACAGCTCATCTTGGCCATTAGAAGAGCTTGTAACGGTTTTTACAAGCTGGCCTTGTTTGCAAGACTCTCAAAAAGCCTCTGCAGAAACAACATTAGCTAGGAAGTCAGAAAGGAGAAATACTTACAACCTCCTGCAGATGAAATGGCATAAAAATACATGTAAAGGCACTACTGCCATAGTTCATAACCAGCGCAGTGAGCTATTGATACCTGAACAGTCACAGTGGTGTGATTAAGAATCACTTTTTCTCCTGCAGCCAGCAAACATGTACTAGCAAAGGAAACACACAGGTAATGTCATTATGCAGCAAAGTAATTAGATAACACCCTTTAAAAGCAGAGCAGTCTCAGTGCCTCCTGGCATGCAGGCTCCTGCTCCCAGCCACCATCTCCCTCAGAGCAGCAGGTACCTGCAGGCTCTGCTTTTCCTTGGGAAATGCCAGGCACTTGGGAGCTTTCCTGTTCCCTCCAGAGGACAAGGCCCCCTCTCCCCAGCCTGACTCCCCTGTTTCAGTGGGCAGAGACATTGGAATGCAGCAGGTCAGGCCGTCTGGATTCACTTCGGCAAATGCATTCACACTTCTGGCATTGTGGTGCCACCAGGGACTGACTTTGCAATCTCCACCCCTGGGGCAGAGCCAGCCACAGAAAATGACTGATCTCTCGCCTGTCCTTTCTAATGATGGAAATGATAGCCAGCTCAATGACTGAATTAATTAGCATTCCCACTTTAATGCCCTTTAGAATGAGAGTCCTGGATGCATTGGGCAGGCATGGCTTTACCTGCATCTCTTGGTGATATGCCTTTCCCTTCAGGCTCCAGCACCATGCAAGAAGAATATAAAAAACCTCAACCTTCTCCCTGGCAGAGGGCTACTGCCTGCCTCCATCTTGATTCCCAAGATAGCAGCTACCAATGGCTCCCTGGAACAAAGATCTCCGCATGTGCCTGCACCAAGCTTTCAAAACAGCACAGATGATGGGGACACGGAACCAAAGAAACAAAACCTTTTTAGTCCCCCTTATGTGCTTGCAAATGTTTGAAAAAACAGAATCAAAAGAATGCCCAATTCAGCAGAACTTTGAATGGCATGGAATGAGCAATTTCTGGCACAGGCTGTAAATTCCAGGTCTGAGTCATGAAAACTTGGATAACACTGTGCAGTGAGAGCTAGGGAAGGCAAGACAGCATCACACTGGGCAGTGAGCTGAACAGCAGGGCTGGTTCATTCGAGTGCTTCACCTCTGCTTTACAGACACACCAGCTCAGAAATGCTGCCTAAATGTGGGTGGTGGGTGCCCTGCTTTTCTGTTGCAGATGTGATCTGTGCCTTTTCCACAAGGTGCAATTTCGGTATAAAATGCTTCCACTTTCATGCTACTGGCAATATGAGAAGCAAAGCAATATGGAATTTGGTCCGAATAAGTAATTCAGTAATAAAATGAAAAAGAGTATCACTTCTCGTTTGAAGCAGCCGCATTACCATGACAATGCAGTGAGAGAGGCAGACGGGTAGAACAGCCCGGCAATGCAAAGGGGATCTCTCTCCTGGAGGAGCTTCCCAGCCAGCGTTGGAGCACGCAGATGTGTAGGGAACATGAAACCGGGCTCCCAGCATGGTGGTTTGGACCATGGTGTCAGCACCCCTGCTCCTCTCTCTGCAACCTCTCTTTGATGAGCCTAAGCAGCAAGAATTGGACCCCTGATCTGCCAAGGAGTGAGTGTCAGGGTATGTGTGGTCACTCTCATGGTCATTGGGATGGACACGTTTTTCTCCAAGCAGATTGTTCCTGCTCAGAGACAATGAGAACAAGGCCAGGCAAAATTTGCATTCCTCTTAATGAGAAGAAAAGTCTTTGGGGAGAGCTGACTCAGGACCTCATGCCACAGATGGAATTGCGTTGTAGCACTGGGAACGAAGTGCCACATGTGACTTCTTCACATAGTTAAGATTTTGCTGTCAAGAGGGATCTGCCAACAAGCAGTCTGAAAAGAAGTAAAGTGGTTAGGATGTCTTTAAAAGAAGAACAGATCACAGCTTGGCACAAAGCTACTTTTGTTGGCAGTGCATAATTGATGTGAAATAAATTACAAGCCAAAAAACAGAGAAATCGGCCTGTTCTTTAGGGCACTGCCTCTAATGGGGGTTGAACGCTTTCTATTTCTGGCTGAATTATTCTAATGTGTGAAGCATGACAGATTGAATTGCTGCCCAGCATCTTATTAGGTTTATTTACTAAAAGGCAAAAAGCATGGGAAGACAAGATAATCATACTCGAAGTCTGCCTACCCCTCCCCACTGTCTCCCTCACCCGACAGTGCAGAGGCATGATTAATTTTATTACAGATCCATGAGAGAGGTGTCAGAGGCCCTTGGCAGATGGACTGTCACGCTGTGCGACTGTGGCACTGCCAGCAGATTCCCTGTGGCTGTCCCAGAGGCTGGCGGCCCTTGCACAGGGGCTCCAGGCAGGAAAAGCCCATATCCTGTGGTGTGATCTGGGAGGCACAGCCAGGACTCTGAAGCTCTGCCCTGCTCAGCCACTGGGTCTTGCACACTCTTGGCTAGAACTTGCTGTGCAGTCTTCTTTGGGGGAGGCAGGGAACAGGGAGGGGGATGGGAGATGGCCAGATTTCTGGTTTTTCTCATCTTTGAGAGACAATTCTGATTAAATCCCTTCCAACAGAGACTGCTCCTCTACGTACCCACCTCTCCCCATCTGGAGAGTCCCCAGGCACTTCAGATGCGTCCTCACAGCCACGCTCTGCATGTGAAATTACATCTGTATGTGAACCTAGAGATGCCAAAATGGGGGAATATGCTCATTAAAAACATATTTATTACTTTAAAGGAGTCCTCAAGCAGCATTGTTATTAGGCTGTAATATTGCTGTTTGTTCCCTCTTGCCTGTAGTGCTCTTTCAGAAGTTTAAAAAGAACATTTCTTTCCCTGACAATTTTCTCTTTTGGCTTCACTAAACATTTAATGGTTAGTATGTTTCTGTTCCTGACTGCATCATTTTTGAGGAATTCAGCCCTGTGACAGGAAAGGTACTTGTGCAAGCTCTCAAGTGATGCTCTCAGAGTTTCGTTCCAGGCTGTACCAAAATGAGTTCCT
This sequence comes from Oreocharis arfaki, assembly GCA_013398015.1. Classification (NCBI taxonomy): domain Eukaryota; kingdom Metazoa; phylum Chordata; class Aves; order Passeriformes; family Paramythiidae; genus Oreocharis; species Oreocharis arfaki. The sequence goes on from VZRR01005965.1 coordinate 424,209, forward strand.
TAACCTGAAAAGAAGAGATGGTGTTTTTTCTCCTCCATTTGCAGCAGCTCTGACAGGGTCCCAAGTGTCACTCCTGGTAAGGCAGGTCACTCAATCTATGCTTTAATCCACAGATGGATTGCAGCAGGACCGGCTGTGTGTGCATCACCTGTCATTAGAGTGGCAGCCCCAGTCTCTGCTTCACCTCCTCAGCAGAGATGGAAGCAGAAAACAGGACTGTGCATCTGTGCAACCTGCAGCAGAGCAGAAAAAGAGCAGGCAAAAATCTGACCCAAGGAAAAATGGAGGATGCCTTCTTGAAAATATTGAAAAATGCTTTAAAATAGTTCATCTCCACTCAAGGCTTGCACTTCTGTGTTGTTTTGACTCCGCCTCTTACACAGTTAACGGAATTCTGTTGGTCAGCCTGTGTTCCCGTCTCAGGGAGACTAATGAATTACCAGCGTGACTGACTTCTTCAGCTCTCGGGTTTATGGGCTCAGAGCTGTCATTTCATTCCAACTATGCCTGGTACAGAATTCAAGCAAGCATGCTTTTGGATGAAAGCTGGAGAACAAAGCTGGCTTTTTCCTCTAGCTGTCCTTCAGACCATGATCCCCTAGCAGATCTCAGGTTGCACTCACTCCATTCTAAGCCAAAACAAATATAATTGAAAACATTGACCACATAATGAACCAGAAAGAGTAAAAATCTTAACACTGCCTTGCCCATACCTAAGATAAATGCCTTAAGGTCTGGGTGCTTCTGTAGAATTTACAATTCCTGGCTGTTGGTGGTGTGTTTGGGGGAGTGAATGGTGTAATGGTTTTGACTTTTTTGTTGTTTTTCTTTTTTTTTTTTTTTTTTAAACTGTAAACAGCTCTGCATTTGATCCTTTGTAAAAAGCCTTTCTTTCTAGTCAGCTCTAGTGAATAAATCAGATTTCTTCACTGTTAAGTTACAAGAAAAACACAAAAGAACGAAGCAAAGGAAAGGCTAAGGTGAGCAGTGAAAAGTAGCAATGTTTTTTGTTTGAAGAGCCCATTTACATGAGTGGATTTGGCACTTTTTGTCACTTTTATTAACCTAAAGGTTAGAAATGTAAATTTAGATGCCTATGATCAAACATTTTGCCCAGCCTTTGTTTGGAACATTCACAGCTGTTTCAAAAGCCATGTCATCCTGACATGTCATCAGAGTGCCAGCGGATGGTTTGGGAGGATATGTACTTCTGAGGATCACATCTTCCAAAGTAGGGCCAACTCAGGTGGGGTCATCTGCCTTTTGTTCTGCCAAGTTGTGACTATTTCCAAGGATGGAGATTTCACAACTATTTCAACAAGCCAACCTGCTCCAGCACTGCACTACTTAGTGCTCTCCTGAAATGGCCACAACAAAAGTTGTGCATTCATCTCAAAAATTCAGCTCTTGTGCTCTTTATGGAAGCCCTGCATTGAGGATCCAGCCCACTGCTCCCTCCTGTAGGCCTCAGGAGCATGAAACTGCAGAAGACTGACATTTAAATACCACCACCAAGGAAATATCTCAGGTGGGTACAGAAGAGAATGCCCCAGACCCTTGGTGGCATCTCAAGAAATGTATGCGGTGGATCCGCTGTGTCTGGTGTCCTCACTCCCTGCCCACCTCAGGAGCTGATTCAGAAGCAGGGACTGTGTGTCTCCTACTGGCAGAAGGGCTCTGAGTTCTGCAGCCACAGAGAGACCTTTGCCTACAGCCAGTTCCACCAGCAGATTTCTGGTTGTTTAAAATTACCCGTGACCCTTCTTGCATTTAGATTGGCCTCCTCTTTCAGCAGGCAGTGGAAAGCAGCTAATGGACACTATTACAGATTAAGCAGAAGGAAAGTGGGGAGCTACCAGGAGTTCAGGGCAGACCTGCCTCGATTATACCTATAGCCAGGCCAGCCCAGAACATCTCCCAAGAAATTATGAAATAATTTAGCTGCAGGATATAGTCAGTGCCCACCACTTCAGTATGTTTAGCACAATTCAAGCCTCCAGCACAACGAAGAAATAAACAAACTTTGCTTAAAATACTGTGCTCTGGGTGGTCTTCATCTGTTCAGAGAGAAGGCATCCAGCTAAGAACCAAGAAAATGCCCTGCAAATTTTGTTTTGCATTGTTCTCTATTTATAGCTAAATATAAGGTCTGAGGGAGGAAATTCCCCAGACATCAGCACTCCCTGCGATGGGTTTGGCAGCGACAGCCCTCATGCCTCATGCCAGTGCTGTCACAGGCAAAGGCAGATGATGAACAAACCAGGATCTCAGGATTATGACAGTTCTTGAACTGTGTCCACAAGCATTTGGGCAGAACAAGAGGAGGAGATGATGCTTTGTGCCTCTAGCACAGGACAACGTCTTCCTTCCTCACTAAATGAAATTTCTGAGACCTTCAAAATCTGAAGTTGGGCACAGTAAATTCAATGTATTCATATTGCATCCAGTAGCCAATCTCAGCATTTAAGCTGAGCAATTGATTTCAGAACAGAAAGGGACACTGGAGGGTAATTTTCCCTGCTCTGAGTTTCCGCAGAATCCTAAACTCAGGCATACTGCCTGCAGAGAATCCCACTGAACTCTGTTTCTGAAGAGAGAAAATAAACTGCTCCCTGTAGTTTTTGCCATACAGCTTTGTCTGTAAAGTTGGAGAGGCAAATCTTGAATCCTTTGAGCAGATTTTTTGATTTAAACTTCCATTTCTATTACACATTAGTTTACCCAGATGGTGGATGACAAGGCAGTGTTGATAATGCAATTTAGACCTGCCATCTATCTCATCATTAATGTCTCCTAGTCTTTCTGATATATTTTAAGAGTAGAAGAGATCAAATACATGCATACAAGCATGACGCTAAAAGCACACAGAAGAAAAAAGTTCCACAAAATTATTCTACAGCATTTCTGCAGAATCTGAACTAGATCTGAGTGGAACTGCCATACTTGCAAGCAGTTTCATTCACTGCATTTATTGGTTGCACGTGCAAAACAGTGGGGCAGCAAGAGGAAGAAGAGGGCTATCTAGTTTATCTAATCCTATCTAGTTTGACTCTGTGAAACGCAAAATGGCTGTGGTTGTTTGTCTAGATGTCTTTAATTTGGACAAAGCAAGATCAGGACACAAACCTGACTCCTTTTGTATTAATGTGCCATCATATGGGCAGATATGGGGACTAGTGTGCCACTACTGCCCAAAGGTCAGGGTCCAAGCCCTGAATTCAGGTTTTGAGGCTTTTTTTTTCCATTCTGGCACATGTAGGTTTAAGATTACTTTTCAAGCCTGAAAGCTAAGAGGCTGAGTAGAGACAGCCAAAGATATTTCTCCAATGAGGACCTATGCTGCATTTTCAAATGCTTTTTATGAGCCTGGAGAATTTCCCACGTCCCGAAACAGCTGCCACTTCATACACTAGGAAATATTTCTTAATAATTTAACTCTGTTAATGCAGCTTTTACAATAATTGAATGGTATGGCACAGCTATCCACCTGAAAATTATATCCACCATGGGTCCACCGTTGTACAGGCTAATTGCTCATTAAAGGAAAGAACTGAAGAAATGCAAGCGCCAGTGATTAGTGATTGTGAGCAGTCAGCGCACAGTGTAGAAAAAGATTGCTGTCACTGCAGATTAACAGCATTAGTAATATCTTATTTCACCCAACATGTGGTGAAGACTGCTAGCAAATACAATTAAAGCCCACTCTCACCCTATCCTTTACAATCTACCGACAGCACACATTCTGGTCCTCAATACCTACACTGGTTATATCGATTGTCCCATTAGTCCTCGCGGGAGAAGCAGATTTACCACTGACTGAAACCAAGGGTTGTGCATCTTGCTAGTGCCACTGAAATCAGGGAAAATCTCCCTTTTCAGAGGGGAACAAGGTTTTACCCTGTCTCTCTAAATTCCTGGAGCACAAATGGATGGATGGGCTTATTCCCATGATGGATCAGCCTTTCAGAAACCAGTGATGTAGTTCTTTCAGGCCTCCTGCAAGACTCAAATGTCTTATCCTCTTTGGACATGGAGATGGGAATGGAAAGTCTGTAGAAAGCATCACAGCAGAAAGTGGAAGGCACCTGTGCCGTTACCAGCACAGCATCCAGCCTCCCCCCAGCATGGTGCCTGACCAAGATCACAAGGATGGCGTCATCAACAACGTGTTGAAGCAATCTTAACAGAAAAACACATTGCAATGGCAATATTGGCTGCTGAGCACTTTGTTACTGCAATCCTGAGCATATTTAGAAAAGGTTTCCTGTCAGCTGACAGCTTGAACAGGCTCTAATCTGCACCTAAATGTTGGAACAGTTCTTGCAATGGACTGAGGACTGCAAAAAGAAAGCAATCAGAGGTGGTGGATCTTAAACAGATGTTGCTCATCTGAAACTGAATTGCTGGTAAGACAGTCTGGCCAGCTTGCTTAAATAGGTGGTCAGGCTGAATTGGCCTGTGCCCTGTGAAAAGGATAAATTAATTATCCTTTTCGTATCTTTTCTGCCACAGTCTAATAAGATTACTTGTCTAAGAAACTGGACAATGAAATGGCACAGGCGAGCAGGACCCCACATCTTATCGCCCAATATGCACTCCAGTGGGCATTAGGGCTAGAGATAAGCACTATGATTATTAATGCTGCCTTAACTTTCGGTACGACCTAAGAACTTGGAGGATGTTGATGATGAGAACTGTTCCAGCTCTAAGAAAACCAGACATGTCAAGGTTCATTTGAACCGAGGTAACAGACTGCTTTGACCTCCACTGGTCTATTTTCTGAAGCAAGTGTCAGCAGATTCCAAACAGATTTTCTTTGGCTGGTCTTGGTTCAGTCCTGTTCAGTCTCTCTGCCTCGAGAAACCTCTTCCTGTGAAGCATTTCTTGCTTTATCACCTCAATCTGTTTCTGTTGCTATGGTTCTCTCAAGGCCCGTTGTGCTGCTTCAGTCAGCACGCTCTCTCTCCTCCTTCCTTATGCACTATAACTTGCCATGGCACATTTCTCCCTCTACTTTCCTTGAGGTCAATGTTATATTATGTCAATTTCTTTCGTCTTTCTTTCAACTTCCCTGGCTCACTGATCTTTTTCATTGCTCCTCTCCAAGGAACACGAGGATTAATGTTTTTGCTGATGGTGCTGTTATGAGCTACTGTGAAATTTATTATCTTTTTTAAATCAAGAAATAATTTTAATGATTAATTTTTTTTTAACCAAAGCACCTTCCAAAATTAATGGTTGCGATCCCCTTGTCCATGCTTGGAGCAACCCAAACAGGGAGGAATTGCCAAGGCTGAGCAAGCAGCAAGCTGACAAATGGTACTGATTTTAAAAGTTGCCTCCTTGCAGCTCTACCCCAGCTCGCCAATATGTGTGCCTTCCCACGCCTTGGCAGAATGTTCAGCACAGCCAAGCTGAGGCCTCATTAATCACCTGCTCAGCTGTTGCATCTCCCTGGGTGTAAGGAGCTGCTTCAGCACATCTGATCTGCCTGGATTTAAAAATTATGTAGATGATCTCTTCGTGCCCCTCCCTTCCTCCCACATACTCTTATTCCATGCTCTATTGTACCATCCTTCCTGATGGATGTTGTTAGGACTTACAGGGTAGCCCTATTCTTCATACACTGGAAGAGTTGTGCAGCTCTGCAAAGAACGAGGAAAAATGCTTGGTTTCGTGGGTGCTGTTCTGCAAAAGCCCCTGAAATTTTTGTTCCTTCTGTGCATGCAGCCAAGACCCCAAGGTCTCCTGAAGTTCAGCAAAACACTTGCCCCAACTGCAACCCACAGGTGTGCTCTGGTGAGCCATCCTCCATGTTCACAGGCTGCAAAAATCTGTCCATCATGAGGCAGTTCAGTATCTACTGGCAATTTAAAGAAGAGTCTTGGTTACTGCAACTGCTGTCTTTGACAGAGGACTTAAAAATAACGTCTTAGGTCTCTCTCTCTCTCTGACACTAATGGTAAGGTCCTTCTGTTACTCTAGTGCCAAAGACAAGAATGGGCTACTTCTCTTCCTCATGCTGCCAAAAGGATTTTGCCCTTTAGGCAGCCATACAATACACACCTTCTTCTTGTGCCCTCTAGGCCCAAACAGAGGCTTGGCTGCTGGTGGGTGGGGCGAGGAGAAGGATCTGGCCCCAGAGTGCTGCTGGAGCCCAGCACAGAATTTTTTTCAAGTTTTTCCCCTCTTCTTGCCTGCCATTGCTAGTTCTCAAAAGCTCTCAAATGCTCCAGGGCCGGAAGAAGAATTTAAAGAAAATTTAAATTAAGAAACTAAATAAAACAGTGGTCCTTAGTGGCAACACACACTGAAGGTGCAGGCAGTCTTTTTTCTTTCTAACTACAGGGAGTGCCATTCCTGTAATTATTTTATTCACATTAAATACAGCATTTGCCGAGCCTGTAGGCTGTGCCTAGGTTGCTGTGATTGTCCAGAGCCTAGCCCTGCTGAGCTCTCCAGCTGAAGCAGGGCCAGCATTGCATTGCTCCGGGTCAATAGGCTTGTGCCTGGCTAATGCCTCCCTGTGCAGGGCTCCTGGCACTGGAAGAGCTGGCAGCAGGCTGCTGGGTTGCCAGGGCTGCACCAGAGAGCCTGCCTGCTTGATGCTGTGATCCGTGGGGCTGGGCAGCCTGCTGGGGTGATCCAGGGCAGCAGCAGAGGACATGGGACTCTCCAGGTTTAAGAGAGCAGAAATGTGAAGAAGAGTGGTGTGATGGGACGGTGAGGCTGATATCTGAATGAGACCTTCTCTGTACGGTGCAGAAAAATGCAGGAAATCTCATGGGCTTCGAAAAGACAAGCATACGACAGAGAGGAGATGAACCAGAAGCAGCTCCCATTAGTGTTTCATCAAAGGGAGTGGGAAGATGAGTCCCCCAGGGTAGGTCAGAGCTTCTCCAGGGAGAAGTATTACTCTCTTCCAAAGCCACCAAAGCCAAGTCTGCTGCCCACCCACCTATGGCTCACACTGCTCTGTGTGGGTGGAAAAATTCCTCTGCTTTTTCTTAAATTTCCTGGGGCCCAGTAAGTCCCTGTGTCAGGTAACTTTGCCATTAGATGGGAGATTTTGTTAAACAAGTTCTGTCCAATCAGGACAGCCAGAAGGAAGGGCAGTAATCTACTGAGTACAAAAGAGGAGAAGCCTTAGCTGCCAGAGGCTGTGTGTGGGAAAGGATGCCAGCCCCACTGAGATGATATTTTCTAAATCTTAATCAAACAAGAGAGAACAGAAATTCATGTTTAATTCCTGGAGATTTAATTCCTCAAAACTAATGGCACGTATGAGGTTTTTTTCTGCCTCCTGCACAAGGCACCCTCTTGGTGCAGCAGCACCAAGGCTGAGTGCTGTCCCTCGGAGGAAGCAGAAGCACGGCCACCCCGGGCAGCCCTGCTGCACCAGCTCCACCCCTGATGGCAAGGGGAAGTCCAGAGGGGGACATGGTCCCCTGGGAGGGGAAGAGAACAAACACTGCAAGGATTGGCCTAGAGAGGCCGAAGTAAGTGACCTGCATTCCTTGGAAGGCGAGGAAAAAATGGGGCCAGCAAAAAGAGCAATTCCAAGCTGAGCTGCTGAGTCACTCCTGGGAGGATAAATCTCCCCAGGAGAGCTGGGCTAGAAGAAATGTTTTGCTTTTATTCTCTTCCAGCAGGTACTGGCTAACATTTGCCAGCAAGAAGGCATCCTCCCAGATAATACCACAGCCTGAATTCACACAGAGGGTGGAAGCCCAGCTGGGTGGTTTCCCTTTGCAGGAGATTTTTTTAGAACATGGATATTTTTTCACCATTATCATCACTGTTTAGCAAATGACAGATCTGCTGGAGAGCTTCACAAACAGTTTTGATTCACTCAGGGCCCAGCTCTGTTTCCCGGAACTGTAGCTTCTAGGGACAGAAAACTCCATTTTCTCCATCTGTCAGGCCCAGAAGGGCTTTCTTTGCTACAAGGAATATATTTTCCCAACACTGAATTACTTAGTTTCACAAGCGTGAGGTGATGAGGATGTCCCCGTTTCCCTGTGGTCTGCTGCCAACACCTCAGACACATCTGTTTTTGTCTGGTCCTAAGATTTCTGACATGGAGGAGTTCCTCAACCTCTTCAGCCAGTGCTTCTCTCATCAGGTGCAGTGCTAGCACCTTTAAGTGATATATCTCTGATTTTTTTTACATCCACAAAGATTTCAAAGCATTTACTGGACTCTAATATATGAAGATCCCCTGTGGATTGTTAAAATAACAGAACATCTCAGCTCTTTCATAAAAATTTTCTTCTGTGTCCCACCTGGATTTCAAAGAAATGAGGGGGCCAGCCCTGTCTTGTAGGGGCTGAAATTGATGCATAGCGATACCTAAATTATTTTCCTGAAACCACACTGCCAGGTCAAAAGCAGAGTCTGAGTCCTCTGAATCCTTTGGTCCTGCTCTGTTCCTCTGACCCCTACCAAGGCTTTGGGGATCTGCTCATTGCTCATGCTAGACTGGTACTCTTCCATTTCCTCGCTCTGTGATCAGCACTCAGATCTGTGCTGATCTCTGGCACTACCCTTGCCCATGTCACACTTAAATTTGTCCCAGTACCAAGCCTGCTGTTTGCACAGGCCATTCATTAGGGATAAGTAGAGCAGGGAGCAATGAATGTTGCTAATTGCATATAATTACAGATCCAAATTATCTTATGCTGTATGTGTGTGTCTGTTTATAGGGCAATTACTCTGTAAATAGGATGCAATTAGAGTGAGCTCTGCTGGAGGGCTGTACTTGTCCCTGGGTGCTGAACTGAATGGACTCTAAATGGGGATGCCATCTCCTTTCACTGGAGTTCCCCCCAAATCGAGATATTGTCAGGTTCTTCAGCTTTGACCTTGACCATTGAAGGCAGTTTCCACAAGTTTGTCTTGTTCTGCTGCCCCTGTGGCAAATAGATGTCTCAGTAATGCACTGAGTTACTGAAGTAACCACCCTCTTCTCTTAGTTTTCCTTCTGCTGTTCTTCTTCTTTTGGCTAAAGCAGATGCGCTACTCAGAAACATATCACATCTTTAGGTCAGGGTCCTCCAAAAACAGGATTTTGATGGCAGCCAAAGGAGATGGTGAGTGATTAGGTGATGTCATGTGTTCACACTGTTCTCTGCATAAAATGAGTTTGCAGGTCTTGGTTGGGACAGTGATAATCTGCAGAATGTAGCCGCCCTTTTGCTGGAAGTCTTGTGGGAGTGACAAGTGCTTTACTGTCCTGGTCCTCCCTGCTAGAATGGAAGAGGGTGTCTATTTTTACAGTGCTCAGCAGCAGGAGCTCCTGGTTGGAGCTCCTAAAACCTGCTTCAGTACGAAAGTTAGGTAATAAGAATAAAGTTGGCAGGGAGTTCTGGGAAGGAAGTATTCCCTGCTGCTGTTTTTTTCTTTTGGTTCAGTGAGTAAACAAACCTCCAGTCCCCACAGTTGTCAGTCTAGCACTTTTTACCAGAACTAGCATCTTAAGCAATACAGATGATGTCGGGTCAATAAAGTCTCCGCTAAGAATAGCTGTGCAAAGAGGGCTGTGGGCTTTCTGTAACATTTACCTGTGAGATTCTCACATCCTGTCTGCAGAGGTTACTCAAACAGGCACATTGTAGAACACAACCATTTTTTGGAAAGCAAAACTCAAATTCAAGTTGGACTTCGGATGCATCAAAAAAATGTGTCAGATGAACTCTGACTGTGAAACCTTCCTGGCTGTTCCCAGGGTTGGATAAAACCATGATGCAGTTTGAAGGGTTTTTGTTTTCCACTCCAAGCTTTTACTGTATAAATCAGCATCCCAGTTTAGTTCCTAGCACAGTGGTGCTGCTGCTGGCAAACTGCATGGCACTGACATTTGGAAAGCCAACTATGACAGAAAATAAAAAGTCAGGTATCAATAGTTTTCACCCACGTGTTGCTGGTTTCGCAGAGAAGTCTCTGGGTTGTTCAGTGCAGTCTGTTTGGTACTGCTTGGCTTGAATAGTTCTTTCATTACCTCCATCAAGAGGAGGACTTCCCAGTTTATAACATCCATTGAGTCAAAACTAGCCCAGAAGGTCATTCAAAAGAAAGATCAGAGATTAAAAGGCCTTTAGGTGGGTCTATTCCTCACCTCTTTTTCCAAGGAGGTGGAAGTCATACCAACATGGGGAAAGCGTGGTGGAGATGCAGGTATTGCCACTTCTTGGGTGCATTTGTGCTCACCAGGCAAAATGAGTTCTGATTTTTAGGCTTTTCGACTTTTTACCTTTATATGTTGAACAAATAAATCCATTCTCCTTGAACTTCTCACCATGCATGAAAGACCTCTGCTCAAGCAACCTGCATGTCCTTCCCTGTCAGTGGAAATGCGAGTGGAACAATGCTATGCCCATTTCCTTATGGTGATCTTGTGATTTCCAGCTTTCCATCTCCCTTCATAGGAAAGAACATGGAAAGGCGAGAGGTCCCAGCGTTGTTAGCCCCGGTAATGACTGTCAGACTGGCCTGCACTTGGTCTGGTGGGGAAACAAAATGAAAATGCTTGGCAGGGCATGCACAGTCACAGAAAAATCCAAGGCTGAAGGAAAACAGCTTTTCTGTGAGATGTGTGAGTGGTGTCCACCTCATTTTTCATTGAAAAAAGTACCTGAATTCTGGGGCCTTGTCCAAGACCATTTAAAACCCAGTGATGAGCTGCAGAGGTAAGCAGGGCAGGTTGGAGCAGAAAGAGCTGCAGTATCTCTGTGACACTGTTTTCCTCTGAAAAAGAGTTCATTCCCTACCATACATTCCTGATGCATTTATCTATTTCCCACAAATATTTGAAGAAAGCACATAAAGTAAATCTGGTCTAGATAAAAATGTCATGCAGCTATTTGTGCCGGGCACATTCTCACAGCTATTCCAAAAACCTTGGAAGGGGGTGTTGAGTGATGTGGACATCGTGCTTGCCTGGGAAGAAAAACAATAGCACTCCCACATTCCCACAGTGCAAATATTTGAAAGTCATTAATTGCACTGTTAGAGACTGTCCGTGTTGAGAGCGTCCATGTCAGTGTGTTTGCAGGACTATTTGGCAAGCATTTAAAAACAGGGGGGGAAAAGCCTTTAAAATGTTTTGGTGTTTCACAAATCCAAAAGGAAACTACATCCTGCCAGTAAATGGATCTTGTAAATTAGCTTAGGCTGCTCTAAGTCTGTTCAGCTTTCTGAGTTTATGACACCAGGGGGTTAGGAAATGCCTGAGAATTTCTCCATTTTGGAGATAACTAAAAGGAGATGGATTTGACAGGAAAGGGCTGAATGGTCATCTTGAAAGTGAAGTCCTGCACAATGAACAAGGGCAGCAGCACTTGCTATGCAGAGCAAGCCTCAGAGCCACCTCTCTGAAGAGAGAGAAAGGAAGCCCTGTAGCACCAAGGAAGACCTGTGCCAGGGGCTCACATCTGGATAGCAAAACCCCTGTTTGGAAATGGCTGGTGGGAAACTCCCTCCATCCAATATCACCTCTTCAAGCAACCTTCTCACAGATTTTTCTTTGCCCTGGCACTGGTGCTGGCAATTGATCATGTCCTGTCTCTCAAGTATTGGCCCTTTGATAATTTTGACTCTTTTAGTAGGTCTATAAATAGTCAAACAGTCCTGTTATAAAGGAAATTGTTTATAATCACTGGAAATAGAACATGGTATGAATATGAGCCAGAAATGAGTAACTCTAACAGGCATCTTACGCCATCCCTGCTCTAGTTAAGCTAAGTGGAATTCAGGTAATGGACAAATATCAGAGGGGAGAGAAAGAGATTAGTCAAGATTTTCCATGAGAAAAATGTCAAAAGATCCAGCTTGTTGGCAAGTACCAACAGACATATTCTTCACATTACTTAGGCTAAGGTAAGATAACAGGAACATACTTAATTAGATCATCTGGAGTTCAAAATCTAGTTTTATTTCTTAGGACCATAAAAAAAATGGTCTCACATTAAAACTGAGCTCCTCTGACTCATGTCCCTGCAGAGGTTCTTATCTGCAGTGGTTGATCCCTTCCTAAAAACTGATTTCTGAGTTTAACCAAGACCTTCTTCTTTAGCAAGGACTCCCTTTCACGTCTTTAGTAGTGATTATTTTCAATTTTCTTTCTTATTTTCACTGCTGAGCCACACAGCCTCCATTAGCACTGGTTCCCAGCAGCCCAGCATGTGAACTTGCTGTGTGCCGTGTGTCGCCTTCTGCTCCTCCGCATGCTGTGCTGTTGGACCATTAGCTGATGTCCCACTCACCTGTGTCCATGAAAGCCCGTTCTGTTGGAGGTGCCTCACAAGAATTTCTGTGGCTTTTCAGCTAATGTCTGGGGGTTAACACATCTCTCCTCCTGAATGCCAACTTCCTCGAGGCAGGAGACAGTCTTTAAACACCGAGTCTGAGACGAGCACACAGCTGCATGTTTCTATTCACACAGACATGCCTGTCTGTCAGATACAGATAATTGGATATTTATCCATACATTTGCATGAGAAATCAGAGGAACTGTCTACAGAGGCAGACACTTTGCTTTTCGGGGGCTAGCTCAGATCCGTCCTGCCTTTAAAATGTCAGCCTCCGGTAGCTTCCCAGACAGTGACTCTGTACCCGGAGCAGTCACGGCTGCAGGTTTGAGCAAAAAGTTAATTATCAATAATAAAGAGAATAGAGGAAAGAACTCTGTGCTTTGTCTTTTTGGCATTAGGCAATTACTGCTCAGCTCATTTCAGAGGTTTATGCCTTTTTTTTATTTAGCAATGTCTGACTGATTTCTCCTCATGGAACCAGAGAACATTGTATACCACCTGTATTTACCGCTGGAGTTCCCTCTTAAACCTGGTACTTCGTGGCTGCCTCTGTTACGTATGTTTAATAAACCTTTAAATTCCGTATGAACTTAATACTCTCTGCACTAAATCTTTCAAAATCATGCTGCTGTCTGAATGCCCCTCCCATGAAGTGCTGGTGGCAAAGTGCCTTATCTCCTCTGAAAGCTTTTCTGACTCCCAGCTGTACTCTCTCTTGTTCTTTAGCCAGGCTTTCAAAGTGACATACACAAATAACCAGCTGCTAGATATTTATGTGGAACATTAGCCTTGCAATTAAAAGGGAGAGAAAAAGAAGCTCTACTTTGGGGTCCTTCAGAGTTTCATTACTGCCTGTTCTACTCCATTACTGCATTTCTTTGAAAAGTGAACAGCATTAAGGGGCCCAGCTGCAAGCAGGTCCCATTGATCAGCAGATGCCTAAGGAATTATCCATGCTAAATCAAACAAGCCATGCTGAAGGTTATGGGTGACTCCCCAGTCCTATCCACAGCTTCTTCCTTCTGGTCAAATGAGCATGCTGAAAAAAGGTCCCAGGCTGCAGAGGCAGCCCATCTACAGATACAGAGGCTACACTGTCATCATTGTCCTGCTAGTGGGTTGCTTGCTATGTCCTAGGCAGGAGAAGGCTGCAATGGTGGTGCCTTCTCCTTGGATAAGACTGAGCTATATCCAGATTGTCCTGCCATTTCAGCCTGTATCTGTCCTGGACAGGATCTAGCCTGACAAATTTCAGTCTGTGCTGATGGAAACACTTTCTAAACATTTATCACTCAATCCTAAGCAAGTTCTTGTGAGCTCAGCAAACAGAGGTGGAAGGAATGAGCTGTGAGGAACAATTACTAGCAAAAAAGTGCAGAGCACAGAAAACCGTATACTCTGAACCGTATGTCCAGCAACTAGGTAAGACTATTTAAAAAAAAGAAGATTGTAAGAGTTAGGACAGTTTTCAAGAATCTTGTGGCAGCCAATTTGCTGTAGTTGAGGGGCCAGGAGTGAACATGTCTCCAAATAGTCGTGTATGTTCTGATTTCAGAGAAAGCTACTACCAGAGGCCGTGCCACTGCTTGGCTCAATACACTGTCCCCAGCTGATGAGCAGCCAGATCTTCCATGTCCCACCCAAAGGATGCTCAGAAGGATCCATAAGGGTAGCCTTGCAGCTGGGAGGAGATCATGGCACCCAGTAAGTGTCAGAAATGCAAATAACACATTTCCTTAGGACATGAGACTTGAGGGTCTGCTACAGCTCACTGTGGTCAGCAGAGAAGGGAAGCCAAGACAGAGCTGAATGTGGGGAAGGGAATGTTTTCTTTCCAACCTTCCAAATACTCGCAGCACTCCCATGATAATTTCATTGTTTCCCTTTCCCATATGAGGAGAATGGATGATACTGTTGTGCACAGAGTGAAAAAAATAAGTTTCCTGGTTTCTATTTCTAGCTCTGCATCTAGCTATTTGTCTGATCTCCAAACCAGATACTTATGCTGATCCACAGCTCTTCATTTCATCTCTCTGCAAAATAGCAGTAAGAAAGGGCTGCCCTGCAGGGGGACTGTGAATATTCCCTTTACCTCTTTTAAAGCAAATTTTTATATCACTTTTAAAGAATTATATACATATATATATATGAAAATAATTTAATTGTTATTAATTTATAATTTGTAAAGAGAGAGCTCATATGGCAAGCAAATGCACTCAGCAATCCCCACACCTCCACTTGAGATCTCACATACTTTGATGGGCTGCTCCCTACCTAGATGAAGAAGTAGTTGGTGTTTGGACTCCGAGAGTTGTGCCATATGACAGGGTTTAATTAAAATCTGCTTCTACACATCAGGGTGGCTGTCCCCACCCTGATGGCATCAGCCCAGGCCACAGTGCTGGTGGGAGAGCACACTGCCCAGGTTTTTGGCTTCCTTTCCTCCCTTGGTCCAGGGCCAAGACATATCCCGAAATGCCAGACAGTTGCTGAGGAGGTTCCTCACTTGCAGCAAGGCTGGCAGCACTTGCTGGGCCTGCCACTGAGCTGTGGATGGACAAGCAGTGCTGACAGTACAGCATCAGGACATGCTGCCTCAGGAAAGCTGAGATATCTTGTGAGAATACTTTGTATCAGTTTTAAGAAAAATGTGGATAAAGAAGGGTTCCATGAGCAACTTTCTGATTTCATTATGTTTTGATTTTTGTGAACTACCTTGTATATGTTTTCAAAAAGTTTTAGCTAGTAATTCATATTGATTATGTGCACTTATAGCAATGCAAAAGGAAAGTTTGTCAAGAATAAATGTCATGTTTTTAATCCATACTATGATATGTGTTAACATTATGGAGATACAGTATTTTTAAATTTTAAAAGGTAACTATCAATTAAAGCTATTTCTGTGTTACAGTTAGAAAAGGGAACAGCTGGGCTTTGCCTTTCCACAATAAATTTTGAAAATACATTTTGCTCCAACTTAGAAGTCCAGATCTCCAGCCATAGCAACTTCTTCTGTTCCAGGCAGCTCTTTCATTAACAGGTGGGGCTTTTGGAAGTGGTCTGAGTACGAAGGTGTGACAAACCTACAGGTTTTACTCCTACCTGCCTGAGCTACCTTCCTGGCTGTAAAACCTCTATAACATTCTGTGGTGCTTCCACATCCCTAGGACACTAGTCATTTAGCTGGGACACGGAGAGATGAGATATCCAGATGAGAGTGTGGGGAAAAGCTGAAGGAGTTCTTAACAAGTGAGTTTCAGGACAGAAATTGTTCTGTTTGGATTTCCTTCACTTTCTTTCAGAGCCATTATCTCAAATTTGTGTGTAGAAGGCAAAGCTTCTAATTATACACTGCAAAGAGTGCATTTTTTATAAATAGCACCAATTGTTCTGCTGGGACATTCTCATCTGAATCAGCTCCTCTTGCAGCTTCGCAGCCTCTGTCTTCTATGTGCAAGGAGAATATTTTTACTAATGAAACCCAAGCGGATCACATGTGACACAAAGGCTGAAGCAATACAATAGGATTTGGGATTTTGCAGCCACCCAACAGCTGTGCCACCCTGAATTCACTTCTGTGCCCTGTAATTCTGCCCCTTTGTCACTCTTGAGTCCCTGGTACAAAGGCCTCTGGAACCGGGCTGTTACTACCATGACCAGTGTCACTGCACATGAAAGCATTGCTGCTCTCTGCAAGGCCTCAGGGGGTAGAACTGCCTTGTTTCTTTCTCTGAAGGTTGTGCACAAGGCCCAAATGCCAAAGCAGGCAGAATCCCTGGCTGCACTGCAGTCAGTGTTAGTTACCCTCTCCCTATCGTCACCAGAGCATGGCATCAGCCATGGGGCCCAAACCCTGCTGCCAGGCTGGGAGCCCATCTGCAGACCCTGAGCTACGCTCCACTGAGAGACTATTCCAACCTTCCGGTCAGCCACATCCCAACTGGGCACTTGGCTGTGCCCATCCCAGCAGTGGGGCTTGCCTGCAAACAGCCACGGCAAGAGCCTGTGTGTGCAGGAGAGGAGACATGTGCCTAGAGGACGCCCAGGACGCATGACCACCCAGGCCCTTGCAGCTGCTGCACCACCAGACACTGGCTGTACCTCTGCAGCTGAGGGCAGAGGGGATCGCCCAGCCTGGAGCCAAGCCCATCTCAAAGCAGCAGGTCCCCAGAGCTGCCCTGGAGAGCCCTGACTCTGCTTGAAAGCCAGATTATCCACTGATGCAGGCCAGTGTCGGAGGCTGTGTTTATGTGGCAGTGAATCTGTCATGGAGATGCCATCTCGAGCGTGCTTGGGGCGAGCAATTCGCAGGCTGCTCAGTTTATGAATACAGCTCAGCCAGGAGCGTGTGTTTAATTGCTCAATGTACTGTAACACCCGCCGCTTCCTGCATTATCCACTTGCCCCAGCACTAGAGCTGCCACCTTCTCAAAACAGTAATTTCATGGAGTGGATTGCCTTTCCCTAATTATGTTTTTATGCAATTAATATTTCCTCAGCAAATCACAGATCACTCTGCCTCCTAAATAGGTAAAGCAATTAATGAGCCCCAGCTGCCAGCCATGGCTGAATGAGTCACTCTGCTGGAGAAAAAGATACTGCCATTGCATATTGTCCCCTTATGCTGTCATTTGCCACTTGATATTTTGGTCTGAGGGTACTTGTCTGTCATTCCCACAGTGGAGCTGAACCAGCCCTCCAAACCTGCCAGGTCTGGAGGGTGGATGCATGTTCAGAGGACTCAGTCCCCTCCCCCCACTCATCCTGGCCATCACCTCTGCCCCAGCCATGACTGGTGAGAAAACAGCGCTGAAGGCTCACTCTTGGCCAAGGAATAGATGGAGAAAGTGCCTGGCATAAAACCTTAGCCCACTTGACTTCTATAATAGGGTTTATGAAGTTCAGAGAGCTACTTCATGCCCCGTACATTATTAAATGAAAGCAGTTTTACAGCCTTCTTCAAAGCAAACGAACAGAGATATCCCTGGGGCTAATTCTGTGTCATTTTTTAAACATATGTGTCAACTTTTCAGCGTGTGTGTCTGAGGAATGTTTCAGAACATGCTTCCATTCCATTCCTCTCACAGCCTACAAGAGTTAGCTTTGCTGACCAAGGTCAAAAAGGCCTTTCTGAGCTCTTTCTGCCATACATTGAGATATGTTGTTATCTCTCCTATCTGACAGAGTTAATGTGGAAACCTTTACAGTGTACAAACACTTGAAGTGCCTTCCTGCAATGGGTCTTTAAAGAAAAAAATAGCACTGAATTTCTTTTGTTGCCATTTACCTGTCTGATTTTACAAGAAGTTGCTTTGAGTCTCCTTTCATCTCTACTGACTAAAGAGAAAGCTTTATCATCAGTGTGTTGCTTGGTCTTTTTGTTCTCTTGCTGATTTTCCAAACAGAAAGAAACGTGATTTGTGGGGTGCATTTGTGTGGAGATGAAGGCTCCTGGCTTAGCTCAGGGAAGCAGCTGTGTACATATCTCAAGAGAGCTGGAAACTTGCGAGAAGCAGACAAGCAAAGAGTTTAGGCAGAAAAAGGACAGACAGCCCAAGGGGGATAAACAGAAGCATCAGAAGTCCTGGGGAAACAAAACAGGGAGCAGACAGCAGAGCAGGACAGGATGGGAGACTAAGTGTGGATGAATTTGGGTGGAAGCGTCATGCAGACATTAGTAAAACCCAAGGATGAAATCCAGCCAGAAGAGTCACAGGCTGCTTGGATGGCATTTTAGCTGACAAGTAGAGGAAAATCCAGAACTAGGGGAAATTAATAAGATGGGGGGAAAGAAAAAAAAAGAAAACAACAACAAAAAAACCCCCAACAGTAAAAATCCAAGTACTGATGGTTCAAGCTCTCTTACGGACTCAGTTTTGCATATTTTTTAACTTAAGACTGTAGTGTTCCTTGTCCAGAGTAAAAATTGAAAAAAGCATGTAAGAAGGAGGTAACAACAAGCAAGGGGCCCTCAAAATCTCCTGAATCACGCCATTCATGTGTTGTAGCTTTGATTTCTCTCACAAGAAGGCTCCAGTCTGCCAAATTGTTAATCTGAAGCTGTCAGCCCTCACTTTAGGCAGTGAGCACAGAAATATCTGTGGATAATTTGTAGATTGTGTTTGTGCATGGGATTAGTGGTGAGCCCAGCTATATTACGGTTTCCCCACTAGGGAAGCTCTCCTACAGACTGTGTCCCTGCCCTATACAAAGTAGGGCTCAGGAGGCCTTGTGATGCCCTTCCCTGGATACCTTTATTGCTGCCTATTGAACCAAAGACGTGTGTAAGAAACACACAGACCGTACATTAGCCTCTTCCTTTCCCCAGCACTGAACAAGATCCAGAGAACAATACAGACTTCTACTTTCCACATGGCTCTCTCAGTTAATGTTTCTTTTGGGAGGGGAGAAAATCAACCCACAATTATTATTTTTTTAAATCTTCTTCATGTCAGATCGTGGATTTCTGACCTATATTGTGCTTTAGCAAAGAGCTTATTGAATGGGAATTTTGCCTGGAGTAAGGAGTTTGAGTTTAAATCTATTAATTATTAATTGCTCTATTTATTTATTCAAAAGCCCCGGTGAAATGGGAATATTAGCTATTTTCTTTCCTCATGAATGAATTCTTTTCCTGGTCTTATCTGGCTTTGTATATGTTCTTCCCCAAACAAACATGTCAAAAAGTGTGTGTTTGTGGAGGGAGAGGGTCAGACTTTTTGCGAGCCAGGTCGGGGTCCAGTCACATTTATTGTTCTCACACACTGCTTTGCAGAATAAGCTGGCAGATAAAATGAAATATTTGCTTCATTTCCTGCAGATCCAGATTTTTTAAACATATAAGGATGGAAGAGACTGAATTTAGACCAACAAATACCAAAGCTACAGAGATTCTGCCAGTCAAAGAAAATCTTTCACTGCGCTGATTTACTAATTTGGAAGATGCTGTAGAATATGCTCTTCCATCAAGACTGTTCACCTACAAGCCCGGTCGGTTGCCAAGATTTGGAGGATGCATCTGTACCAATCAGTAAATCTTGTGTCTTCCCAGCATATTCTGCCTCCACTCTGCTTTCAGTTACTCGATAACCCAAACCAGCAGGAGTCCATAACCTTCCTTTTTGGGCTGTCCCTCGCATCAGGCTGGTGTGTCCTACAGCCCAGCCAAGGAGTCAAGAGTAGGGCTGGGAAAACAACCCTGCTCTGTGCTGCAGTAAACAGGCATAGAGAAGAGCCCCTCATCTCAGATGGGATTGGGAGCAAACACTGTGTGGACACCTCTGTGAGCCCAATGCTCCTGCAGAAAGAGCCTCTGCTGTGCCACTTGCACACTGAACAGAAGAAATGGCTGCTTCTGAGACAAGGCTTCAGGGACTGCTCCAAGCACACAGCACAAGATAAAATAAAAGGACCCCATAGCAACAAAACCCTCTGTGTGCTATCAGGGAAGAGTGGCAAAACCACATTTCTTGACAAAGCTGTAGTCAGACCTGCCAAGCACTCAGGTGGGAGTGTTCAGATGGAACATACTGATGTTTGATAATTTAGACCCTTGACGTCCACAGACATTTCCTAGGATATGAGAATGTTGTATTCTTGTACTGCTTAATGTTACCCACAAATGCAGGAAGAGTAAAGAAGCCTTCTTGTGTCTCTGCCTGAGTGTAACTTGGTTTATTTTTGAGGCAGAAAACCCAGCTGCAGGCTGCTGGCCTTCTGGGAGTTGTGAGGTTGCAGACGTCAATGTAAATAATCCTCATCTCTCTCCTCCAAATGATTTCTGAAACATCATCCAGCATTTCAGCTCAGCATCACATGCACTCCTTTATTTTTTGTTCAGGAGGGAATGATTTAGGGCATAGACTTTTATTTGAGCGCACTACATTTCCCTTCTTGTGTAGGTCTAGATATTGCTGCTGCATAAATACTGCCCCAAGGGCTCTTTCTAGCAGCTCTTGGGATAAAGTTATTTTCTGCCTCACGGGGGTTCCCATACTGAGGAAATAAATATGAGGTTTCTATCCAGAATCCTCTGCTTTTGTATTTGGGTGTTCTTGCAGCTCGGAAGAGAGAAGACAAGAAAGTGTTCCTCTCTTTCACTGTGCTGCTGACAGATGCAGCTCGGGCATCACTTTTGCCAAGTCTTCTCAGAAAGGACTTAAGTGTCCCACAGACCTTCTCCCACTGCGTTGGTCCAACCACTCTGCGGTGCTGGAGGTACAAGTAACCAATGCTGACATGAACTAGAAAGAGAAATGCAAAGAGAAAAAGAGGCTTTGTAAAACTTAAAGTAGTGTCAAGTAGCAGCAAACTCCACACCATCTCCTTGCGGTTTTCAAGGAAAGCTGAATTCTTCTAGGTCTGAGTGCTGCACCTTCTCCCTGCTCACCTCAGCAGCCTCCCCATATCTACCCCTATAGCAAAATCTCTGCCTCTCTGATGAAGCTCCTTACCCTCCCACCCACCTCCTCCCCACCCCTGCATGTCCATACCTTCTTTCACATCTGCAAACTCAGCTTCTCTCTTGGTCAGTGTGATTTCTCCCTCCACCTAGAAATCCCCATTGGACCCAGAATGCAGCAACCAGTGTGAGGGAGCCGGCTCTTAATAAAAGACTGTGATGAACTGCAAACAGGTAAACACAAGGGTGTCACCCATCAGAGCAGACAAACCCCCTAATATCTGATGCAGGTCTGTGCTTCTGTGCTTTAACCCGAAGGCAGGTGGAATGCTGGAATGGAGCTCCAGTTCAGACCTATTCTGATTCCTGAGAGTAACAGCACTCTACATAAGTGTTTGGCTGAATAATTTTCAGCCCATCATTTCATTTAAGAATTTCACTCGGTCATACACTGCTGTTTATGACTGCAGATGTGTAACTGGTCAATAGGCATTTCTTTCCTCTCACTAGCTGTATGCTTGAAGTGTTTAAACTGAAGAACAATAACAAAAAGAAGATGAATATTGAATCTCATGCCTCTGGTATCAACTTCCAGGCAGGAAGTAACTCATACTAGATATATTCCAAGAGTTTCTGAATATTTTCACCACATTATGCCCAAAGATAGAATTGCTTGGGCTTTGGGGCTTTTGGTGCAGTGTTTTAGTTGTTGGTTTGTTGGGTTTTATTCTGAAGGGTAAGTGTTTCATTCAGTAGGGTTTGGGTGGAAAACGGGTTTGGAGTTTTCCTCACCACGCCTAATGCACAAGATTGGATGCACCTTGCATAAACTAAACCTAGAAAGTTTCTGGATGAAAATAAATTTCTTTCATGGGATTTTAAAAATAAATTTAAGAGCTATTCTCCATGTGCATGCATGCTTGTGTGCAAAGAGGCAGGGCAGAGGCCAGCGGGCATAGGATCTGTGGTCCATGTCTGCATGCAGCAGTCCACATGCTGTATAACCATGTAGGAAAGCAGACATTATAGGGCAAGGGAGCTCAGTTTGCTGCACAACAATGGTCGTTTTTGGTAGACAAGGGTTTTCAGGATTCAGTGTCAGCTACAGGGAGCAGGAAGCCAAAGAGAGGGGTCGTCTGCCTCTGGGGAACGTCAGCAGCCTATGGGAAATTGGGCCCTGCCAGGGGCAGGGGGAGGTGCATCCTGGAGCAGAATGGGGTTTCCTCCCACATGGCATTGACTCCCAGCTTTGCTTCTGCAGCTTTGCCTTTAAGGAAAAGCTACAGAATTTCCCATAGCAACGTTCTTTGATAACAGGCAAAAAGATTATCAGCTGCCCCTAAAGGCACCAAAAGTAGGTCAAATTGCAGGAAGAGTCTTCACGTTTCACCCCCCTCTCCTGCAATTCACTTGTGTTCTCACAACCCACGGCCCAGCTCTGTCTCTTGTCCCAGTTCCCATTGCATCCCCTTACACCACACTCTGTCAGTGCTGCTGTGGTGTGGGAGTGAGGAGAGCCCCTCACAGTGATCTTCTGCAGCCGCAGCAGTGAGGAGAGCCCCTCACAGTGATCTTCTGCAGCCCCAGCAGAGAGGAGAGCCCCTCACAGCGATCTTCTACAGCCCCAGCAGAGAGGAGAGCCCCTCACAGTGATCTTCTACAGCCCCAGCAGTGAGGAGAGCCTCTTGCAGTGATCCCATGCAACAGTGAGGAGGAGCAGCCCCATGGCACCATCATTGCTGTTGCAAAGGCAAGTTTTATTGTATCTCTGCCCAGAGGTGCTGGCACTTTCCAAGGGAGGACAACTGGCAACCTGTAAGAAGGACACTTGTCTCCACCCCCATCTGCCACCCTCCCACACGTCCACTTCCTTTTCCCCAGGGAAACATTGCACCGACACTGAAAATGCTGCAGTGGATGCAAGACCACACAGACAAGAGGGAGCCTCGTGCAGGGAGGTGTGTTAGACACAAAGAAGCTTCTTGTGGTGGCTTTAAGTGATCCTAGATGAATATATAATCACAAAATTGTCAGGGCTTGATTTATTTTGGTTATCTGCCTGATGGTAAAAACACATACATCTGTTTCTGAAATCACCACTTGGTAAGATGTGACTGCCTTCACCTCTGATCTTATGGGAAAACTGATTGACTTCAAAAAAGAAACTCAAGGCAGAGCAGAGACTGGGTGTCACAAACTCCCTCCCTCTGAGCTGCTGCGGGAAGCAAGGGACATAAGGGCACTGGAGAGCAGTCCCTATGTGTACCCAAGGCCAATCAGATTGGGAATGTGGGCTGGAGGACATGTTTTTTCCAAAGTCCTAGCCTGTCTGGGGCCCTCTGCTTTCAGCTCCTGATGGTAGGTCAGTCAGGGCTGCCTGGGACCCTTGAGGTTTATAGTCCGTTATATATTATACTTAGATCCATTATATTTTATGTGTTGACTGGGAATGGAAAAACCTCCATCTAGATTCCCCAGAGGAAATGTACTGCCTTGGCATACAATCTCGTTTTGTCAGGGGGTGAAAATGAAACAGCCCTAGGAGGTTCCTTCTGGGCCATTTCCCTCAGAAAAAACAGAGGGAGATTGTTTCTTCCAGCTCGTTTTTTCTGACACTATTTCAGTTATACTCGAAATCTGGCTTCCCACTTTATCCCTGTGATGCTGTCTCACAACCACACATCCAGCATCCATATGTTCCTCCCTAAGTCTTCCCTGTATTTCCCTGCTTTAGTGCTGTCAATTCCAGATGGAGGTTCCCATTCATCTAGATGTTCTCCCTCCTCCCCTACTGTCCCATAAGCTGATGGATACTATACTGGTGCTCAGGCATAGCTTACACAAGCATTTTGGCTTGGCTCCTCTTCATCTCCCCTCACATGTGTGTCCCTGAAATGCCTTTTCAGCTGCTCTCTAGGCTCAGTCCAGGTTGCCAGCATGGTGCCACATGTCTTGGCAGGAAGGCAGCAGCCCTCATTCTCCCTTCTCTCACACCAGTGTGACCTCTGCCCAGAGAGTTTGATCTGAGTGAGTCCAAGGAGGAGACTCTAGACAGACACCTGTGAACCTTCCCCTGCTGGGAGCCAGGCAATGGGACTGCCGCTGGCTGATGGACTGACGACACATAACCTACAACCTCATGATTGGAGATATCACGAGTAAAAGGGATAGCTGGGAAAAAAATCCTTTGTGGACCAGGGGCTTCTCTGTTAGCCTGTGTGATCTGTTCACTAGCATAGGATCCTGCAGATACATCACTCCTTTGTCACCACCTGATGCTCACAGCACATACAGGCAGTTGCTGCTTTGGGTAGGAGCCCAGAGCCTCCCTGCAGTTTGAGGAAGGTGTGTGCTGCTCCCCATGGGGTCCCTCCTCTTAATTACCTCTGTTAAAATGACTTAAATGAACACTGCAGCTTGTAGAGTCAAGAAGCTCCTAGGGATGCAGCGATGTAGATGTGGTCAGAGAAGTATTAAGACAGCAGCAAGAAGAGGTGGCACATTCCTACCTCGAAGGGAGAGAAGAAAACAAGGAAACAGAGCTCCCAGAGGCAGCTGAGATGCAGAGAGGTCACCGACTGTGGGCAAACATCCACCACTGCAGACAGGGTCCGTCGCCCGTCTGAGGGCACAGCATCTTCCCTCCTGTCAGCCCTGCAGAACCAGGTGGGCACACTGGCAGCCAGACACACCTCTCCACACCGGCTTCGGTGCTGAACCTCACTGTCAGATGCTACGGGGCACAGGGCTGGGCACGACTCACCAGCTCCGCAGAGGGAGGTGGAAATTGAGCTCTGATGAGTTGCCCCCAAGCACAACAAGGCACGATGGAGCAAGGACCACTGCTGGCAGGGCTCCCCCCACAGCACCTACTCACTGCAGGCTGCCCAACAGGGGTTTTTCATTTTGTGGATGAAACAAGGCCTGAAAATTTCAAAGCTACTTGGGAATTGTAATTGTGTTTTATGCAGCAGGTTTAATGGTATCTGTGTAGATAAATCCCTTGGACCCCTCCGAATATCACAAAAAAATATCTGGAATAATGAGTCATCAGAGGGCTTATTGTATTTCCCACAAGAATTGATTGTCTGACGAGAATTCCAGATCAAGAAACCACATTTTAATTCCCCTTCTCATATCAGCCACAGGCGAGATCTAACTCATGCTCTGCTCTGAACCTCTGTCAAGTATTGTTAGCCAGCCTCTGTGATGTGCTGCAGCTGAAGAGGGTGAAATAGTGCCAGTGCATCTCCTACTTTCCCTTTGGGACAGCAAGGCTTTGTTCTGGCATCCTTTCCCTGCTGGTGAGCAGACCCACTGAAGTCAGTCCCACCCCCTGACTGTGGCAGGGATGCTCATGCCACTCAGCCCAGCTCAGCAAATGACTCTGATCCTCTTCAGGCCTAAAACTGCTCAGGAGGGGGTAAAGTGCATTGCTGATACTGCTGCAGGAATTTTTACGTGTTGCTTCCTGCTGGAGCCCCATCCCCCTCTATTAGTCTGCAGACCAATGTCAGCAATAGATGTCCTCCCTTTCTTCTACAAGAATTTCACTCGGTAGGATCGGGGTGAAAGTGCTTCTAAATCCCTTTACTCTTCATCAAAGTCGATCAGATCAAAGATAACCTTTCCTTCCATTCCTGAGAAGGAAATGGTATCATCCTGCAGACTGGCTCCTCCTTACAGTTCTTTAAATCCTCAAAGAACGGACCATTTTTCAATGTTTTCCACACCGTGTTTTGCACTTTTCCACCAGTCCTGATATGTGGCCCCTGAATATCTTCAGTTGCCAGGGTGGAGAGTTACACAGAGAATTTAAGCACTTCCTTGGCATAGTTTACCTTTGCTTTCTGTCAAGGGTTCTACAGGATCAGACCATGGTCTTCCACATGCCTGCAGGCAGAAGCCATTCCAGGGCATAACAACTGCTCATTCGTGTCGTGTATTGGCCAGCTCTTTCTCACAGCATATCTGAGCTTCTCTTTACAGGAGACTGTAAAGGCCAAAAATTGTGTTCACTTTTATCCCAGAACATTTCCAGTAGATAGCTGTGAAGCAGAATAGAATGACTCGCTTCACATTAGAGAAAGCTGAATGATTCAGACACCTTGTTTCGGCCTCCTCATCTCGTCCCAAGATAATAATCATCCTGCATTTTTGCTTTACAACAAAACCAGCCACCCAGGACTTTACTGTATTCTCTAGGCTTGGTACTGACAGGAGGAAAAAGCACAGATCCTCTTGCCATTGGAGTGAAAAGAGAATTTTATTTAATTGCTGGAACATGAGGCTCGTGATGTAGTTGTGCATTTCTGGCTGCCTTGGAGGACGGGCAGTGGTGGGTGCCCACATGCCCAGATACCTGCTCACACCTTAGGGAGGATGTTTATGCAGCCCAAGCCTGGGGGGACTCAGCCGAAATGGGAAAAAGTCTTGCTGCAGATTTCCTCTACGTTTTTGGCCACATCACTTTGCCTGTCTGTGACTCACTCCTCCACCTGCAAAGAGAGCAGTAGAAGCACTGCCTGCCTGCTGCTGGTGGCCACAAGAAGCAGCATTTGCAATGAGTGTCACAGGCTCAATGACCTCGATGACTGGGAGTGTTAGAGTTGTTCCTCACCCTACGTAACTTGTCCCCAGCCCTCCAGGAAGCATTGCTGCTCTCCTATGGGATACACCAGCTGCTTGTTCTAAGAACGAAAGAAATGCTAAAATGGTTATAGGTCTTTTATTGGATGAAGGTAATTATGCATCTAATATTACTGCATAAAGCCCCCCAGCCATATCCAGTAAATATTTATCTTCTGTATTCTGAAAAAAACAGGTGCCATATTCGCATCCTATGAGATTAATGCATTATTCTACTCTGTTCTACATTAACAACAAAAATTATTGTATGTAATTTACGATAGATAAATATTTCTAAATCAGGACACCTAAGTAGTATTCAAAAGGTTTGTATTCAAATGGTCAAATAGTATTTAAAATGTTTTTTAAAACTCTCTAAAGACCTCTCTAGATAGTTAACAACAATTTTTAATAAAATTTGGGAAAACTGAGATTTGTCTGCAAACTGTAAGGGAGGCATCATTCCATTAGCACTTCTGGATTACAAATGGGACACAAAGAAGAGAGGCAGATGGAGGGGGAGAGAGAGAGGCAGAGGCAGAGGAAAGCCGTCTCCCTCATCCCCTAGGCCACTAGCCCACTATTGGAGAGAGGGATGAGAGTCAGAGGCACTTGAGGCTGGGTTATTATTGCACAGAGCAGGGTACTTTGTGTCTGGACACATTTGGAGGAGGGAGAATCACAAACGTGCTTTTGTCCTGGAACAGTGCCCATCACTAAACTGGCTAAACTATACCCCATCATTTCTTGCGTTGCAAACCAACTAACTGATAGACCTCAAAGCCTTTTCACGAACCAGGAATGGTCAACACGATGTCCACTATCTCAAGAGGTTTCAAGGGAGGTGCATCCCTGACCTGCTGTTCTCCCACACTCCAGCAGCAATCCAGAAAGGAACTTAGTGTCTGCAAACTTCTCAGCTCTCACTGCCTGGAAGGCTGGTAAATAATGAGGATTTACGCATATAAATTCTGGTTACACTGACAGAGAAAAGACTGTGCTTTGGAAAACAGTATTTGTGAGCAGCATGGTGAGAGCATGAACAGATACAGTGATGGGCTGCCAGAGCACTGCTATGACCAGTGGAGAGGCACAGGCTTTGATACACAGGAATGATTCTGCCAAGAGGGTGCCCTTGCTGGGTCACCCTGTATGTGTTTGTGCAAGATAATGGCCAGACCTGCAATTACTGTGAAATGTGGGCAGCTGAAAAGATGGAATTTTTTTCTGCCCGAGCAGCACTTCAAAAGGCTCTCCCTGTTTTAAGAGGTTACTGAAGTGCATTTGAAGAAGGCAGATTTTTTTGTGCATTGTATGATATGAGCCAGCAGAAAAAGCAGTCTGTGTCCTTGGAAGGAGATGGGCACGGTGACAACTTGGGATTTTGGGTTTCTATTACCGAGGAAAGCCTAAGTGGCCCATGTCAATGTGCACAGTCTCTGCTGTGAGAGCAGCTGCGTGTGCACAAGCACCTCTGAGAACAGCCAGAAATTTGGTGTCTCACTTTCCTTCAGTAATAAGACTTCCTCTGGTTATTGAGACTGGCAGTCTCTCAAGCCATTCAGGGGTCTTTATACTTCCCTATGATCCTTTTCTTCTTCTAGTCACCTCTATCACAGGTAACTGACTTTGCAGATTCCCTCATAAAGTGGAATATCTGGACCAGGGTCAGGTGATTAAACCAAAGATAAATACAGCTAAATCCATTACCTTTGTTTTCACTGCCTAGCCCGCAGCTCCAGACAGGTGAAATTAACCCTTGCCTACCTCTAGTCCACCACTTGAGTTGAATCCCTAGTGACCACTTCCTTGTCTTTCTCAAAGTTTCTGAGGTAGAATATGCCACGGAAGAGGCAGAGTTGTGGACTCAGACATGAAAAAGAAGGTAGTCCTCTCCTCGTTTTTCCATGATAACAGGAGCAGTTTTTCCAATGGAATTGCTGCATGTAGAGGTATGCTAATACACTTGCACAGAAAAAACCTTAAATCTCCTAAGCACTGGGAATGGTGCAAGCAAATCATCTCTCTCTCTCTCTGTGTGTGTGTGTGTGTGTGTGTGACTGCAAAAGAAGATGCATTGCTCTCTTTCATGTATGTGTACAGTTCCTATTTCTTTTGATACTTGCTCTTGTTGAGCTGCAAATATAATTTTTTTCCCTTTGAATGCAGTTTCCCTGCTCCGTCCTGAGTAAGAGGGATGACTTATCTGCCTGTGACATCAGCTTCTCCAGGTGGAGAGATAAACATGGGCCTAGAGAAAAAGGTTTGTCAGCTTTTGACAGAAAGATTAAATGCAAGTGGTTGCTGAACCTAAGGCAGTGCCAAGGCCCAACACATGAATCTCAGTAAACAATCCCTCCATTCCAGAGGCACCAGTAGCGTGAGAAATGTGTCCCACTTAACTGTGACAATCGGTCTGGTCCCAAAGGGGAGCAAAGCTCAGTCAGTCCCAGCGCTTCTTATCGTTGCCAGCAGTATTGTTTGCACAATCTCTCCCCTCTCAGCAGTTGGGCAGCAAGACCCCCTTTTGGGGGCTAAAGAAAAGCAGACAGCTGGTCCGAGCTATCTCACCATGTAGGGGACAGAAGAGTAGTATGAAGTCAGAGAGGGTTTAGGTCTTGCAAAGGGCAGGTTCAGCTTCTCCTACATCTTTGAATAGTATTAATGAAGAAGCATCATAACAGAAAATTTATCCCCATACTGGAAAAGAACTGGTGAGATTTACTCTGGTGGCTGTAAATTGGTAACACCAGTCACAGCTACAGATATGTCAGCTCTGCCATTGGCTGAATCCTTCTGCTTTCCACTGCACAGACTTACAGCGTAGCAGGGATCAGAATTCATTTACATGTTTACATGAATCTTTTGGATACCACAGCTGGGAGCAGAAATGCAGAAGTTTAACAGCCTGGCTCTGCTTTACTCATCAGGTTCTGGGTCAGCCCTCACACAGCAACACCGCACCAGCAACTCACTACATGGGTTGAGGCTGTTCCTCTGTCTGCCACCCATCCTGGTGCTTCTAACTGCTCAGCAGAAACATGCTTCACCCTTTCACAGTGCCCTCGTCACCCATCACCCCTGCTCCAGCAGCCAGGTTTGAACTATACACTCTACATTCTGTTGTTGACGGTGCCTCCAGCAAGCAGGCAACACATGCATGCCTGTGTCTTTGGATTTGGTGATGATTTTTTCCAGCACATGCGTGTCACTGGAGCACTGGAAGGACACAAAGAAAGGAAAAGCTGAAACAAACCTCCCATGACATGTTGATCAAAGCAGGAACATTCAGGGCTTTTGCCGTCTTCACTGACACCACCTGGAGAAGGATTGAGGCTGCTTTGCAGCTACAAGGGACACTTTGCTGCTCAGAACATGAGAGGAAAGATGTCATCTTCCAGTTCCACTGTCTGTGAAATAGTGCTTTCAGATACACATTTACAGAATGGAATGTGTTTTACCCCCACAAGTACTGAGGAAGCCTGTGAATGCATAAACAGTTGTGAAAGAGGAATACTTTATTTTCACACCTCCTCCAAATCTGCTGTTCTTTGACCTGAACTGGTATAAACTGCATGGGGATAGTATCAGAGAGAAGCCTGCCAGCAGATCTTGAGCATCCATTTGATTCAGTCCTCCTAGGTGGCTCAGAGATGCACAGAAACATGCCATCTCTGGACTTGAAGAAATAGTTTTGCCAAGAACCTAGCAAGCCTCAGTGAAGTAGCTTCAGGCTTCAGCTAAAGATCTTCCATGCCCCTTGCTGGAGAAACAGTGCCATAGCAGAGCTCTGGACAACAAAGAATGAAACTAGTGTAGTGGAGAATAAAAGCCAAGTGCATCATGAATCTATATTCCCATGGATATAGGGGTCTCCTAAAACTCATTTCCAGTAGTAAAAAGCTAACAAATAACCCATGCAACTTAAACTGCAAAATAGCACAGGCCTGGTATATACTGGCACCATATGTCTGATGCAATACAGTGCATATTAGCCTGTTTTTAAAAACAGAATGACCACTTCAGAGTCTGTGGTACATGAGAAATCATAACAGATGTTCACACAGCATAGAAGAAGATGGCATAGAAGTGGCTGTGTTGTAGTATAAAGATATTGGAAATATCTTCAAAATAATTAGCTAGTGTTAGTCCTGAAAGCCATGTAGTGGTCCACTCTATGATCTACATTGCCACAGGCTGTCTCCATTGCTCAAGTAAGCAAGCTCCAGGCCAGCTCAGGATCCTCCACTTGGCACCATCTGTAGTGCTGTGACTGCATCGTGGAGAAACCCAAACCTTCTGAGCAGCTCTTGCACAGAGCCAATGAAAAGCAGAAGAAGAGTAGAGAACAAATCAAATTGAACAAAGACAAATGTAAGGTGTTGCACCTTAAAAAACATAATCCTGGAATGCAGCACAGGCTGAGATCTCCCTGGGGTCTGAGGAAAGGGAACTGACATCCTGGTGGACAACAAGCTCAATATAGGTGAGCAGTGTGATGATGTGGCATAGAAACCAATGGGATGCTGGGCTGCATCATCAAGGGCATCACAAGCAGAGATAAAGGAACCATCCCACTCTACTCAGTGGTTGCCAGGCCACACCTGGAATACTGTGTTCAGTTTTGGTCCTCACTATGCAAAAGAGATGTGGACAGGCTGGAGAGGGTCCAGAGAAGGACCATGAAGATGATCAAAAGACCGGGAAGCCTGACATGTGGGGAAAGGCCAAGAGAATTGGCTTTGTTCAGCCTTGAGAATATAAGGCTTAGGGGAGAGTTCATCACCATGTTCCAATATTTAAAGGGTGGGTTCTGATATAAAGAGTATGGAGACTGCCTTTTTACAAGGAGTCACATGGTAAGGATAAGGGGTGATGGGTACAAGTTACTCCTGGAGCAGTTCTGACTGGACACAAGAGGACGAATTTTTGACAATGAGAACAATCGGCCACTGGAATAACCTCCCCAGAGAAGTGTTGGATTCCCCAATATTTCAGATTTCAGGGGGACAGGGTGCTGGGCCATCTTGTCTAGGTCATGCTTTTGCCAGATGATCTTTGTATGATTCTATGATCCTCTGATCCATGGATCTTAAAAAGAGAAATGATTTTGGATTGCTTCAGTTACGTAGAAAAGGTTAATGCTGCATTAACATGAGCCATATGCCCATGGGGGCAGTTGGAGCTCTGAGACTGCCATCCAGAAGACTTCGAGGTTGTTTGAGAGATTGGCAGTGCTGAGTGGACAGGGGTTTCACAGCATTCAGCATTACTGTGAGAAGTGACACTTATATTTCCACACCCCACAGCTTCCTGTCAGTGCTTTTCTTTCCCCAGTCCTTTGCTCTGCATTGTTCTCTCTCTGATACAGGCTGTTCCAATCCTGAAACACCTTCCCAACAATTCCATCTTGCTCTGCCTTGGTTTGGATCCTCAGGGAACTATCTTCCTTAGAAATGAGCTTTGGTATGAAAAATATGGAAAATTCCACACTTAGAGACACCGTTTTTTTCAGAAATCAATTTGCGCTCTCTGATTCATCAAAGGTATAAGAAACAGTGCTGTCCTTTGTGGGGGGAATACTGCAATTTACTTGCTGTGCTTCACATGAAGAAGGAGCTCCATGGAAAGCCTTGTAAGATTCCCACTCTTAAGCTCCTGTTCTGCCTGCAGAGTCTCCATGAAAGCTGAAGAAAGACCAGTTTCAGGAAACCTGAAGAAAATCGGTTTTGTTTAAAATATTGGGGGTTTTTAATTATTTGGCAAACATTTAATGTGTTCCTAATGGAGCATAAAGTGCATGGACTCATCTTCTAACATTTCATTACCTCCTTTATGCTCTGTTTACTGATAGTGATGGCAACTGAGTGGCCTAGAGGGAACCGGCATTTGAATTTCTGTAGCAGCCCAAAGCAAGATTGGTTTTAATCTAGGTCGTGTATAAATGAATGGCTAATTTTCACAGAATCATAGAATCATAGAACCATGGAATGTCTTGGGTGGGAAAAGACGTTAAAGATCATCTAGTTCCAATCCGGCTGCCATGGGCGGGGATACCTTCCCTTAGACCAGGTTGCTTAGAGTCACATTCAAGCTGCCTTTGAACACTCCCAGGGATGGGGCATCCGCAGCTTGTCTGAGCAGCCCGTTGCCGTGCTTGTTTCCCAAGCCCCGAAGGCGGCCGGGCCGCGGTGCCTCGGCGCAGTGCTGGCCACCCGGCAGAGGGCGGGGAGCGGCAGCCGGGCGGCTCAACACCCATCCCGTCCGGGGGAAAGCAGGGTCGGCTGGGGAACAGGCAGCGCCGTCCCACGGCAAGGACTCGGAAAGCCGGTGCGAGCTGCGGGGAGCCGGAGCCCGCCCCAGGGCTGCGCTGAAGGAGAGCGGCGAGCGCGGGTCCGGCCAGGGAGGAGCCAGCCCATCGCGGCGCGGGGAGGGGGCTCCCGGTCCTCCTCACCGGACAGCGTGAAAACGTGATTTGAAGCCCACAGAGACTTCAAACCTGCGAGGGTTTGCGGGGCGGCTTGGGCGTCCTCTCAGTTCGGCTTCAGAGTCTGGAAGACCGGCACCAACAGGCGAAGGTGCCTATCTGCCCGTGTAAACCACCCAACCAAAGGGACTATACACAATGCACTAACTCACTCACAAAGGAAACCGAGGGACAAAAACACCCTCCAACTCACTTTTCCCTCCTGCTAGAAGAGATCGTGACACAAATGATATTCCAACAAGTCTGGAGGAAATTGTTAGTGAAAATTTAAAATAAAAACATTCTTAGCAGGAAAATCCGTGGAATCTACCCCATGTTTTAAAGCATTCCTTTGCCCAAATGTTCTTACAACTGATCAAGACAGGAAAATCCATTTCGGTGAAACATTTTTACGTGTGGGATCTGTTTTAATCTTCAGGCAGTAGAAAAGCAAAATCCAGAGCTTTCACTGATTTCCTTTTTAGTTTGTATATATTTTTATTGAAATTGTTCTGAGAAACACTTTTGACACTTTGTATTAACCAGAAGGCCTTTTAACTTACGCTAAGCTTAAGTTATTAACAATGTTACTAAAGGAAAACAGCAATCAGGCTTTGGAGAAGCTAAAACTTTCACTGGGCAAACACATGATACTTTACCTCTAGCTAAAAGATGAACATTTCATCTTAAAAAGCAAAAGGCAAAGAAAATGAGAAAATAACCTTTCCTCATTGAAAAAAAAAAAAAAGTATTTTTTGAAGTCTCTTATCCATGCAAGTCGTATTCATGGAAACATTGTTTTCAGCTCAGTGGGCCTTCTTCAATGTATTTCTTCACCTTGAATACTTCTGGTGTTCACGCTTTTGATAAAGTAATTCGTTTGCTTTGAAACTACCCTGCATCATGGTCATTGTTGTCACTTGTATGGGTCCTTTTATTACTTGTATTAATGGCAAACGTAGACTCTGTAAGATTACCCAAGTGCTAACCAAATGCAGAACACACACAAAAAAGGGGTTCTTGACTTGACACACTGTGATTAGGCAGGAGACCTGGCAGACTGCAGAGTTCAGGAACAACAACAAAACAAAAAAAGGTAGCCAGCCATTGAGCAGCCAGAATTAGCTTTACAATCGTGACATTCAAAGTAATAACAAAAAGGTGGCTGCCTTTTATTTACTTCTAGCTTAGGTATCTTTAAATATTTTATCCGGAAGTGCAGGCTTTCTGCAGCCTCTTAGCCAGAAGACAAGAAAGCACTATTTTTAAAATGAAAGCCGAGAAACCCATGTAATCAGAAGCTTTAAAGAAAATACCAAGTATCATGGGAGTAGGCAACACTGTTGTTCCCTACCACTGCTTTTCTTCAGATTCTGCTTTTGATGCAAAATTTAAGGCTCTTTTCCCCTTACATTCTTCAATACTGTGTGCAGCATGTTGCCCTTTAAGTGAATAGTCTTTTTACAAAGCAATTTGATTATCTTCAATTATGCTATTATCAACAGCTGAGATTAGGTAAAAAAAAAAATCAAACGTCTACACTTACATCCAGTTTTCTTCTCCTCACAGAGCAGAAGGTCTGGACAGTCATCTTACTTTTTGTTTGTTATTAGCTCCTTCCCAGTCACAATAATTTTCAGACTATGATGCATTAGAACAACATGAAGTGGTTTGAACTGCAACAGAACAAGCAACAAGTTACTCGGTAGAAAAATCGTTTTTTTTTCCCCTCTATGACTTCAAAACCTCATGGAAGTATTTATTTGATGTAGATTAATTTAGTCACTTTAATTAAAATTTTGATTCAGAGTTGAATTTGATCTACATGTCTTTAATTTGGAAGAGAGAATTCCAAGATTTATAGATCATGTTCTCATGATGTAGTGCCTGTAACATAATATGCCAGTGGAGCAGTGAATGGCAGAGGCACCGCCTGTGAAAATCTGCTGAACTATTTGCTTTGGAGCTCTCTGCTCTGGTGGAACATTTGTGTTGACTTATTTTACAAAATAGCCTGCTAAGGACAACATCAGCTAGTGGGGAACTGTTGCACAGATTGTCTGTAACATACCATGTCAGTGTTTCTGAAAGGGCAGCACTCCTGCCCTCCCAATCAAATGAAATAGTAACAAATGATGTGTGCAGGAGGCATTCCATATGGTTGTCTTAAAGCTGAACTCCCTTGTCTGACAAGGGCCATCCTCTCGTAGTGCAGAAGCATCATGAGAGCCTATCCCAGCCTTCCCAAGAGCAGCAGAGAGTAGCTGCAACTCCCTGGTAAGAAGAGTGGGTAGAGTCTTGACATGCAGAGTCGGAGTCAACTACAAAACTTGGGCTGAAGTGACAACCTCTCTCAAATTATGTCCCCTGCTCAGGAATTCTGCATCCAGGTACCACAATAGATAAACTGGTAATGAACAGATTTTCTGAGAAGTATTTACACCTAACCTATTCAGTATTATACCAGAAAGTTAAACATAAAATTACTGATGACAAAATTCACAGGTGACATCAAGATTAGCAAATGAAGGAAGAGAAGGTGTTACGCTACCTAATTTGAGAGTGCTTGATGTCAGAAGCACGGGCACATTCCCAGAAAGGGATTTTGTGGGCAGTGCCATGCATGGCACTGCAAGCACAAGCCATTCCCAAGGACTGATGGAACACCCTCTGGGTGACAGCAGCTCTGGAAAGGGTAAAAGCACAGTTTCATGGGGAACTTGTAGTGTCCTGACACAACGACATACTGTGGTGATCCTGAAAGCATAGCTTTAAAGACATTTGTATATAAATACATACGTGTATTTTGAGTTAAGTGGATCCTGTATTGCCAGGGGCAGTTCAGACAACTGTGTTTTAAAAGGGATGTTGAAAAATTGAGAGGGGTTCACAGGAAAAACAGGAAAACAACACAAGAACTGGTAAAAATATCTTTTGTTGAGAACCTTGAAGAGACAAATTTGTTAAATTACTCAGAAAGAAATATTTTGAATTGACTAGATGACAGCATAGATAATATCTTCCTAGGGAGAAGATATCAAGAATGTATCTAAGCATAAAAAAAAAAGCATAAAAAGAACCAGTGACTAGAAGGTGGATGCTGCCAAATCCATACAGGGAATCCAAGCCCATGTTTATAATGAGGAGAGTGAGGACAATGGGAAAGAAATTCTTTATCTCTTGATTTCTGCAGATCAGAACTCAATGTCTTTCTTAAAGACAGCTTTACAGTTAAGCACAAGTTATTTGGCTCAAGCCAGGGTAGCTGCTTGTGATATACAGAAGTGCACATTCCTATGGACTGCCAAAACATGTGACGGATGCCTAGAAACAAACCACTGAGTTTTGAAGTGCTTGTGAGCAGAGACATTCCTCGCTTTCCAGTCTTTGGGCCAGCTACAGAGAGACCATTTCATATGGAAAAGCAGTTCTGGTTATTCATTAAAAACATACCAGCGCAAATTCTCAGACCTTAGTATTTGAAAAAAGCTTTGTATGTGCCTCCTCTAGTCCAAAAGATTTCAGGACTGGTCATGGGCGAGTGATTAAATTTCTGTGTTTCTGGCTACAGTCTGATTGCTCATTCCTGCTGCCATCCCTGCAGCCCGAGGCATGGGCACCAATCCGGGTAAAAGGCAATCCACATGCAAGGACCAATACTACGATAACTAAGCAGCTTTCTTCTTTTTTTGGTGGATTATTTTTAACCCTGTTCAGCCTTCTTCTCCAGCTCATGGCCTATGAACAGCCTTGTCAGCACAGCCAGGGCTGGGCGGCCATGGCAGCACTCACTCACCACAGAGCTGGAAATCCTAAAGACAACACTGCTTTGGGGTGCAGATGCCAAGGCTGATTCCCTGGCTTGTTACTGCCAAGGGAAAGGTCTGGCTTTCCCCCTCTTCCCCGACAGCACAGTCCCACCACCACCTCCTTTTGCTGATGTTGGCAATTACTGGGTTAAGCATCCAGCTCAGAGTGGGCAGTCTGAGGGACTGTGACAGCTGGAGTGGCTCTACCTACCTGCTGCATCATGGCATCTCTACCGTCAGACCATACCCTCACTTCCCTGTACAGCCCTACGGCATTCCCAGGAAGGGCTCCGTACACTGTTCTAAACCCCAGGCAGGATCATGCTTCCCTCCCCATTGTCCCTAACAGTGCCTTTTCCTGCTCTCTTGCTAGCACCAGAGCTGCTGTGGCCACAGGGTGGGCAGGCTCAGCCCTTGAGGCAGTGGCACAACTGCCAAACCTGGAGAAGAGAGTAAAGGGTAGAAGGCTGCATCCAGAAGTTCCTTGCTTACCAGTTGAACTCAGCAATATTCATCTGTCTCCATGGAGAATGGTTCATTAGACTTAACGCAGTGAAACCCGTAACTTCAAGAAGAGCACTGCATTGCTAAAGGATTCCTATTCTTCTACCAATAGCAGTGGAAGACTCATACCATGATGAGGAAAAACACCCAGCACTGCTGGGTGAAGGTCATCACTGCTTCTATTGTGCAGCAGAAATAAAAACACAAGCTGCAGCTCTGCACAGTTACATGCTCTCCAAAGAGCTCTTCCCCTGCACCTCATTCAGAGTCTGTCCCACCCTGCTACACTAATTTGTAACTATGGGCTTCTGGCCGAGTTTCCTTCTCAGTCATGTAATTTCCTTTTCTTCTGTGGGCCATTTTCAGATTTTCAAAGGGAAAAGTTCGCATTCTGCTTCACTATCCAACAACCTATCAATGTGGAAGAGAAGTGTTCTTGATTTTGGTGTGGCTTATCACCAGAGTTTTTAATGCTAGAAGATATTTAACAGGTAGTGATACACTGATCCAGAGCATCAGCACCATGGTCCTGCAAATTTGAATCTTTTCTGTGTGCAGGAGAAATGTTGCCTGGGTAATAGCAGTAGGGTTTTCCTTTCTGCTTGCAACTGAGCAACCTTTCCTAGAGGAAGATGAAGTTCGGCCCCAAGCAACCAGTTCCTTGGAGCTTGGGAAGCAGATGCCGGCCTCTTTGTATTGATGTGGTTACGTAGGAAGTTGACAATCTCAAACGAGAGAATACTCAGGAATGCCAAGGCTGCTGTGTGCTACAGCTTGCAGAAGAACCTGAATGCTTTTCTACCTTTCCTTAAGGCACCCTGTTGAAGACAGCCAGGTATCCTCCACCACCCCACCTCCAGCACAGGTCCTGACTTCCACCCTCTTTGAAGTGCTGTGCCTGAGCCACTGGGTGTTTTTAGGTAAGCTCATTCCACAAAACACATCCAGACTCTTCTCATGCAGAGGTCAGATTTTTGCAGCTGATAGATGTACATGCCAACTCCCAGCACTTCAAGCTCTGAAGACCATCTAAGTGTGGTTTTTTGACAAGCTTGATTCAGTTTTATCCACTTTTGCAAGTGTTATTTTTTATACCATTGGCTAAAAGTTCAGTGACTGTAGAAGAACCTTTTTGCCTCTGCAGGAGAACATCCAGCATTTCATGGAGGAACAGACTTGACAGTGTAAAACTTGAAAGTCAACACCTAATTAGACAGCCATTCTGTCAACACCTAATCAGACAGTCATTCTGAACTGACGTGACCATTTGTAAAGTTTTATTCTGAGAGCCTGCAGACAGAGGAGAATTCCTGTGGGTGGTGGAGGGGGGGCTCAATGTACTCATAAAAAAAAATTAATCCTATGTCTTCTTAATAAGTGAAGAGGCAGTTTGCTGAAAAACGGAAGCCTTTTCAAGCCCCAAAGGTAACATTTCTGCAGAGGGAGCACAAATCTGCACTGTCTTCCATGCACAATTTCTTTCTAGACAGAAAATATACAAAATCTTCTTCATGGGGATTTTATCTCGTGATGTGATGGGTTGACCTCGGCTGGACACCAGGTGTCCACCAGAGTGGCTCTATCACTCCTCTCCTCAACTAGACAGTGGAGAGGAAATACAGCTACTAAAAGCTCATGG
Organism: Oreocharis arfaki; assembly: GCA_013398015.1. Lineage (NCBI taxonomy): Eukaryota > Metazoa > Chordata > Aves > Passeriformes > Paramythiidae > Oreocharis > Oreocharis arfaki. Next base: position 462,967 of record VZRR01005965.1, read on the forward strand.
GTTGAAATAAGGAAAGATGACTCACCAATTACTGTCAAGAGCAAAACTGACCCAACTTGGGAAAATTAGCTTATTACCAATCAAATCAGGGAAGCATAATGGGAGATAAAAAATAAGTATTAAAACATCTTCCCCCACCCCTCCCTTCTTCCTGGGCTGAATTTTACTCCTGAGTTTTTTAATTCTTTCCCGCCAGAAGTGCAGAGGGAAAGGGAATGGGGGCTGTGGTCTGTTCATCACACATTTTCTCTTCTGCTTCTGCCTCCTTAAGGGGAGGACTCCTCATATTCTTCCCCTGCTTCTGCCTGGGGTCCCTCCCACAGGCTCAAGTTCTTCACAAACTGCTCTTGTGCAGGTCCCCTGCAGGGTCACAAGTCCTGCCAACAAACCTCTTCCGGTGTGGGCTCCTCTGTCCACGGGTCCACAGGCCTTGCCAGGAGCCTGCTTCCAGCGTGGGCTTCCCAGAGGGTCACAGCCTGATTTGAGCATCTGGCTTTTACCCTTCACAGAGTAAAAACAGGTCTACTCCATGGACCACCATGGGCTGAAGGGGAACACCCTGCCTCACCATGGTATTCTCCACAGACTTCCAGAGAAGCCCTGCTCTGGTACCCGGAACACCTCCTCTCCTCCTTCTTCAACTGACCATGGTGTCTGGAGAGCTGTTTCTCTCACACTCTCTCACTCTTGTCTCTGGCTGCAATTGCTGTTGTAGTTTTTCCTTCCCTTTTTAAATGTGTTATCACAGTGGTGCTTCCGCAGTTGCTGATGGGGTCAGCCTTGGCCAGCAGCAAGTCCATCTTTGATCTGGCTGGAGTTGGCTCTGTTGGATATTGAGGAAGCTTCTGGCAGCCTTCACAGAAGACACCCCTGTAGCTGCCCCACAACCCAAACTTTGCCACACAAACCCAACATACCTGACTATTAAACATATAAAGGCAACTGGCACACATTAGGACAAGGCAACTCCTTCTCAATAAATTAGCATGCCTGTGTTTACAAGAACACATAATAGCTGTTATTTATACTGTACTTACATATTTAATTTTCTTTATAAAGAAAAGCTTTATGCCTCCCTTTGAGCCTCCTCTTGCAGCCTTTGACTACAATAGCTACAACTAAACTATTACTCCAAATTAGCCTGGCATTCAGTGTGCATTTGTATTATTCACATGATTTTTATTGGTTTTTTAATTATTATTTCTTCTCTTGGTTCATTCATCAATCATATTTACAAACCCATTGTTGCACTTACTGCCAGTTGAGTGTTCTCACACATTTCAGCGCACAGACAGTAACTTCAAACTAGGGCAGCTCTATTAGGATCTCTAATATTTCTGAGGAGTCTGAAGGTGCTGACAGCTTATGGTCTTTCCAAGGCAAGTGCAAGTGCCTCAAAGTCCATCTATCTGCAATTACTGGAAGGGGTAAAATGACACCGCACACTTTGCCTCTCAGAAGGAATCCTCTCCCCAGAGGTTAGAAATGGGGTTCAAAAAGCACACTACAGCTGGAGATCTGATGACTGATACTCATTTGAACTTCCGAATAATCATCTGTGCCACACCGGCTTCTTTTGCAAAGTGAGCTTGTTTTGAACCTAAGATGATTACCTTCCTTCCTGTTTTGCCAGACAATTTAAATTAAGTGATACATCAATACCTAACCCTGAAGTTCTGCCACCCCACAATGCTGAGAGAGAGCAGTGGAAGCAGCTCAAGGATGGCAGAAGCAGGCCTCTGTTTTGCTTGGGCTAAATACTTTTTTACTTTTTGTCCTCACTCAATTTTTCTCTTCTTTACACCAACTTTGTATAGGAGGCACTTCAGGGTGGAGAGTAGCAAGAAAATTTATTTATCAGGACTGCAGAAAATGGTGTTTCTCAGGGCTACAGAAAAAGGGAAGTAGTTCCAAGAATCCAAGCCGGCACATTGCCACCACAGCCCTGTTTGCATACAACTCCATTGTCAACCGAAGGAACTGGAAAATTATGGCTATTTATCCATCTCTCTCTTTACCCCCCGTTGTGCCTCTTTTGGCAAAGCAGCTGAAGAGTTTGCATTGTTTAAAATTTAATGCTTGCAGTTGTTTTTATTTAAAATTTGTTTTATTGGTGAGACATGCTTCCTCTGTTTATTAAATTGTGCCTACTTTTTGTCATCCGTCATGTTGCCCGCAATTTCTGCACAAAGCTGGAGGGTAGGGTTTGTTGTTACTGTTGCTGTTGGGTGGGTTACTTTTTTGGGGGGTAATTTGAAATATGATCGAGCTCCGAGCGCCAGGGAAACACCGCGTCTTCTCATCCACTTTTTTCCCGCAGAAGAGCATGAGGTTCCCGACGGGCGGGCAGAGGCGCGGGGTGCTCCCGGTGGGACAGGCGCCCGCCCCGGGGCAACTCCGCCCCTGGTCTTGGCCGCCGGGGGAGCCCCGGGGCACGGCCGCGGGCGAGGGTCACGTCTGGCCGCCGTGCCCCGGAGGCGGGCGGCCCCGAGGGCGCGGGCGGACGGCCGGGTCCCGCTCCG
>VZRR01005966.1:13231-81182 GCA_013398015.1 Oreocharis arfaki
CCCCCCCGACTTACATGTGTTTAGAACAATGACAAGGAGCCCCCAACTGGGGGGACGCATATCCTGGCAAAGGGTGCGTTTAAAGTGGGGATGATTTACTCGCCCAGAGCTCGGGTCCCGCGTGTGGGCCTCCAGCCCCGTGTCAGCTGGGCACTGCAGACAAACAGCCTTAAATATGCATAAGGAACAGTTCGCTTTCTTAAAGGAGAACTTACCCCACCGGAAAGTTCACAGCCGGACGGCAGGCACGGGATAGGGGTGCGGCGGTGGCCTTTGCACCGGGACAGCCGTAACTCTCTCTTAAGGTGATAGCCTACACCCTCAGCGACAGGGCTGGGAACACCCGGCCGCCTTTCGGCTGGGTACCGGACGGAGAAGTGTTGACGAGTCGGTCATGGGCTCAGTGAGTTGAGGACCAGCAGTTTCACACACCGTCCTATCCCTCCGGTCCTCGGCCGGCATGGGCGAGGGGCAGAGCCGCACACGGAGGGCAGCCCTGCTCCGACGGACCCCCGTGGCAGCCACTGACCGGCTGCCCGAAAACTTGTGGGGTTCCGCAACGAGGGAAAACGTGGGACTACAAACAAGAAAAAAAAAAATAAATAAAGGCGTTGGGGGGAAAGAGTGGGACTGATTAAACACCCAGTCATCAGAGCCCAGGCAAGCTGTGGACATTGCATGAGCAGCTTTTTAGAAAGGAGAAGTAATGCAGGGGAAGGACGAGAGACTGCCCGTGGGTTTCGCCCAGCTCCCCGGTTGAGAACCGGCCGGCGCCTCCTCCGCGTTCCTGACAGGATGTTCTCCCCGTAGGAAAGACGGCTACGCCGGGTCCCCGCTCGCCCTCTTGCCCCCGACTTTGCCCTGGTGGCTCCCGAGGGCCGCCGCGGGGGTGCGGGCAGTCCCGGGCGCTCCCCGCTGGAAAGGGGCGTCCCGCCACCGGGCGCCGCTTCCCCCAAGCCCTCCGCGGGACCGGCTCCCCGCGTTTCGGACAATAAGAGGGTTATTTCTTTCATTATTATTATTTTTCTTTTTCCCCCTCTCCGCTATACACGTGGTTGCAAAGTCTGTAGCGCCATCTAATGGGAGGCGGAGGCTGGGCCGCTCCGCGCCGCCCAGCGCCGGGGGAGAGGGGCTGGGGTGGGCAGAGCTCTTGGGAGCGAGGAGGTGCCCCTGGCACGAGGAAGGACGCATATCCTGTGCATAAAACCTGCCCGAAAGGGGCTTCGTAACCCGGCCGGGGGTTATCCTCCAGGAGCTTCCCCCAGCTCCTGCGGTATTATTATCGTTGGAGCTGTGAAGTGCTGGTAGAGCTACCTTTATTTTGGGGGATGGGGGGCTAGGGAGGAGGAATGAATAAATACCAGCAGAGTCTGACAGAGTTGAGGGTGGAAGACGAGGACCTCTCAACCCAGCACGTTTGACTTCTTTCCCTTTACAGGGAGGTCTGGGAGAGCCCCAGCCAGCTGCTGCATCTTGCAAGTGAACAGGGCCTTCATTCTGCTGCTTTAGTATCTTTAGTATCCCAGAAAAGCTTTCTGTTTCCAAAATTTTTGAGCACATGCTATTTTTTTACGCTTAAATTATGATGCTGCCCTTTTGATGGGGCACTTCAGCCGTGCCTCTGTCCACATCCAGATGGGAGGCATTTGACTTGGTCACCCCAGTTCGGCTAAGTCACTGTGTTAGTCGCTCAGATTAGGAGGCTGTGCACCCCAGGCCCATAGCATGAGCAGCAAAAAGAAACAGAGGCTCTCCACAATGTTTGTGCTCATTTAAGGTCACATCCTGTCTCTACAGGTGACTGCCTCACTGCAGGTCTTGCCACCTCTAAGGCTTCAAGTTAGAATTAGAGAATGCAGGTATTTCTGCTGAACAGGATATAAGTTTTTCTTTAGCTTTGAATTTTCCTTATTTCTGTTTCTGCATTTCTGTTAGAGGTACAGAATGTGAGCTAAGTATTCAAATACACATACCAATTTTACTGTGTTTACTTAGATCTTCTGTACATGCATGCTGGCAGGGAGTCCCAAAGAAGCACAGAAATCTTTCTGTCCATATCTCAAGTCATGAAATGGCAGTGTAGCCTTTGGCTAGCAACAACTGTATTTGCATGAGCCACTCAAATTGTATTTATTTTTCAGCCTAGGTCGTCCAATGCCTTTGGATGTCACTTCCGCATGTGGCAAATCCTATGTGACTTAGATGGCCAGGCTAAACTTGCCCAGGTGATTTTGGCAGATTAGGTACCTGAGTGTCACTGACGTGGATTGACTCTGAATTGCCACTGCTAAGGCTCAGCCCAAAGAGAGAGGTTTTAGGCTACCAAGTCCTGTGTGAGATTCTGACTTCCTCCAGACACCAGTGGGGAGATAAAGGCTTAAACTAGAGTTACCAGTCTAAAGTTTTTGTTGTATATTTAAGACATCAGTCTTAAAGCCCATGCTGAAATACTTACTCTTTGTTTTGGCGTAACTTCTGAAACGCCTTTGATGGCACCTGCATCATTTGGAAATCAGATTCATCCACCTACATTGCTTATGCCTTCTGAACAGCAGAACAGCTAATTGTTTTGAAAAACCCAGACCTTAAAATACAACTCTGAAGTCCCCTGATAGCCGGAAACCAACATTTTGGGTGCTCTTTCCTGCTTTATCATATGGAATAAAAACTTCCTGCACACCAGAAGGAATTTGAAGTGCAAGGTGACCAGGACTTCATCCTTTCTAATTGTGCTGTAGCACAGGCCGCTACATAAACCAGGCAATTAAGCAACAGCAATGACTGCTTGATCAATAATCTGCTGCCTGGTCAAATTTCATCGGGTTTTGCATTTTCAGGATCCATAATTCCTGTCCCATGTCATTTTCTGACACCTTATGAGCACCAACAATTAAAAATAACACAAGTTTATTCCAGTATCAAAATAAGGTTCATAAATAATAACTAAACTTCACATGAGAAAAATGAAATAGCATACCAACACCAAACTGCCTTTATAGGCAAGAAAAGATAATGTGTATATCAACAGACAGGAACAGATTTTTCATTCTTGACTCTGGGAGTGCTCCTCTTCTTCAATGATTGGGAGGAAGGGCAATTTCCATCTACGCTGAAAGGAAAACACATTTTTTGGTTTATGGTCAATAGACAGCCTCTAACAATCAGGCTAGGATGTCTCAGAGTAGGCATGAAAAATGAGACACACTCCAGTTCATTAGCCACCTAGGAAGAGTTAGGTTAGAGAGGTTTATGGCTAGTTCCACTGAAGGATTTACATGTCTTTAAAGTTAGTTGTCTCAGTACTTAACTTTCAAGTGCCTTTCCCTGAGACTGGCACCCTTGATGTTGTGTTTGGCATCAAGGGCATACTATGCTGTGAGTTGAGAAGGTGCGTACATGCAAATCTTTTGTGCCTTATCCAAAGCCATACTGTCCAGCAAAGGACAGGAACAGCAGAGAAGCCCGTGATCGTGGTTACATTGGGAAATAGAAATTACTCGTTTTAGCTCAGAGAATTTTTTAAACTAAGAAAGGAAAAGTTTTTCCTCCACTTCTACACGAACAGTAATGGAAGAACAGGTACCCAATGTCTTTCAGATGGAGGATTCCTCATGCTTGTTTACCTAACAAAGACTGCAAATCCAGAAGAATGGCACATGGCACATCTTGCTGTCACAACTCCCAGCTTAGGAAAGCTCCTCCTGATACTGGTGGTGGAGATCTACTTTGAGCTCTACAGCAGCAAATGTTAATTTGTGTCTGTTGGGATGGGACATAAAGATTGTAATTCAACCTCAAATATGACACCAATTTTCTCTTGCTATATAATCTAGAGTAACTTGAGGGTTTCTTTATTACTCAAAGGAGTTAAGCTTTGGTTTCTAAATTATTTCAGTGTTGTGAATTTTCTCGTACTTGAAAAATAAGAACAATTCTTTGAGCTAAATTAACACAATGCATTTCCCGAGTCAGTCTCAGGAGGGCCACAGGCAGGATTGTGAAGAGGCAGAAGCTGTGGCATGTCAGAGGTACCTTTCACTGTGCAACTGATGGGGCTGAGCCCGTGATAAGCTTTTGAGCTCTAATTTTCTGAGGTTGTGGTGGCAGGTTTCTGTTCCTCCAAAGTCCTTTTGATCAGTTGTTGGTGACTTATGTGATGTGCCTCTGTTTTTTGGTGGTTTAATTTGTTTGTTTGGTTGGTTAGGTTTTGTTTTCTGGAGGGGTTAGTTCTCACTCAGCTGAAAAAACTCCTCTGTCAGAACCAAAGGCTTCTCTCATTGTTCTTCCCATTCCAGCATAGAAAGACAAGGGGCCGAATCCTTTTGGGGTTCTAGTAAAGCAAGGAGCATACATATTCCTTTGTACAACATTGAAGCAAATTCATCCACATGAAGGTATTTAATTAAAACTGGAGTAGTTTTCAGAAGTGCTAGGGAATAAGTAGACTCAGCGGGTGCTCAGTCCCTCTATAATTCACAATCCCTTCATGTAGATGCCAATGTTTTGACTTGGCTGACTATCTTTAATATTTGGGTTTAAAACTTTTGGCCCATGTGTTCTCTTTCCTCAGGGCCCTCTAATCTTTAACTTTTACCATAGAAAAATCTTAATGCTTTCAAGGTTCCACCTTGCTAGCAATATGGTTTGAATCAGATACACTGCACAGAGACTATTTTGATTTTTAAAAAGGACAACCTTATGGTTTTATTTCTGCAGGTATGAATAAAAATCGGATAGATCTTGCGTTTAGAGCTTGCCTTCTCTTGATAGCAGACAGCATGAGGACTATGATATGGATCAGTGATACAACATGTTTTCCTTCATTAGAAACACAACCCCGACATTAAAAACAGCCTGCTGAAGAATCATATTCATTTAGTAATCATGTAATTTCACAATCAAGGGGTTACTATCCCTCCCCCTGCCCCGGCCTCCCTTTAGAACTGCCCATTTATGGACAACATCTGATACCAATAAGTTCATGATACGTATTTCTAAAAGCAATGCCTACATTTCAAATGGGGCTTTAACAGTTGAGTTATCAGATCCAGCACTAACTGCAGATGGGATTTATCTTCACTAACTTTAGCCATATACTAGTTAACGTGTAGGCCAAGTCTCAGCTCCCTCTGTATCCAACGGAGAAAGATGGAGCGCAATTCGTGCCAGCTAGCTTAGGCACCTACTAAAGGGAGGGATGAGTCACCTTTTGAAGTTGCCTGCACAGCTCAGTCAATTATAGCAGGCAGAGAGGCAGTTAGCTTAGTTACAGCATACCTGACCAGATGGCTGAAGTTTGGGTAGATGGGTCCTGTTCTACCTATCTGTAGGCAGTGCAGATAAGGACGTGCTGCATTCAGCACTGGCTCAGGGTTCAGGACTAGTCAATAGGAGCTGTTATTCCTGAGTGTCGATGTGTTTTGCCCACAACAAACAATATCTCTCAGACAGATCCAGGAAAAATGACCCCAGCCTGTAGCTCATTTGATCAATTTACAGTGATGCCAGCTGAAATGCATTTTTATTTTGGCACCCTTTATTTGAAATTCAGGCTGGAGTGATTCTTAGAAACAGGTCTTATAGTTTTTTCATGACAGGGTGAATTGAACCCTCGCTTTTGTTCAAACATTTTCTTCATAAAAACATGAATCTAGGAGCCAGGCATTAAACAAAACAAAGACCTCCAAAACCCAAACCAAAACCAGGCAGAAATGAATATAGGAACACCTTTCCATGTGGTTGCAATGGATTGTAATATAACCCTTTACCCTTGTCTGGCACACAGAACTTGTATAGAGTTAAATCTACACCATAATAAACTCAAATTTCTCTCTCATTTTCCGGTTAGGGAGACCCCATCAAGCAGGAGGTATGAAGGCAAGAGAGATGCTGGACTGGGAAGTGGTAGAAGAAACATACATACATCAAAGCATTTTGTGTGCGTTACACTCCAAGGGCTCAAGCATCAGATGGAGCCAGGTGGTGGTGGAGGGATCAGTCACATTTAGCTTGGGAGGGCATCAAGCTAAGTCAGTCTGCAGCACCGGGCTGCAAACAAGCAAATTGCCAGAGTCGTGGTGCAAGATGGAGACCAGACAGGTGAGTCTGAAGAGCAGAGCCTGACACAGAGAATGGCTGACTAACAGTGGCAGAAGCATAGCCAAGAACCTTCAGAATAACATATCTGGAGGGAAGAAGAGGGGAGCTGTTACTATTATTGAAAATTTCACTCTGAGGACCTCTCTGGAGAAACAGCAGAAGCAGACAGACCCTGTGGGCAGAGAAGACAACATCTACCTGCTCAGCTGTAAGAACTCCATATATACGATCTCAGTTAAGCCAAGTGGTAATTTCCTATGGCCTCTTGCAAGACGAAGAGCAAGTCTTTAGCTCTGCAAGTAGGTTTAGCTTCAAACTGGCAAAGAGCAGCACAGCATACACATGAAATGGAAATAGACAAATATTCTAGGCAACTTTATTTTCACTTTTGATGATGTTTGATTTTCAGGTAGGTAGTGAATGAGGCTTTTTCTCTATGTGGGACATAGCCAGTCTGAATATTTCAGATGGTAAAGTTCAGCTGAGTCGTCAGACAAGCCTGAGAAAGATGTTTTAAATTTTCCATGAAAACCCGCGTTCGTCCTCTTACAGACTCAAGCTTCAGAATATGGCTCCAACTTGAAATTAAAAGTTTTTTAAAGATTTGTGTCTTTCAGTCTATGTTTGGCAAACTAGCAATACTTTGGAATTGAAAAGCTGAGAAAAGATTTACTAAACACTGAAGGAGACCTGCAGTGTTCTTTAATAGTACAAATCCCTCACTTTAATCTCTCCCTCAGATATTCAGCCACAGCTGAGCCCACAAGACTAACTTGGACTAGCAAGACCTCTTCTTGTCACAAACACATAGATTTGCATTCAACAATGTGTCAGGTTGTCTTAAATGCCATTAGATGCTCACTGTCCACCACAGCTAGACTGATGACTCTAACAGCTTCAAAATGTTTTCTGCCTTTGCCAGTTTCTTGCAGTTGGCCTGTATCTTTCTTCTCTCTTTTTTTTTTTTTCCCCAGCTTAACAAGCCAAGTTCAGGCCTCTTCTTGTTTCCTACTGGTCAAGTTGGATATTAAGGAAAGGTTTTCCACTCAGAAGTTGGTTGAGCACTGGAACAGGCTCTCGAGGGAAGTGGTCACGTCATCAAGCCTGCCAGAGCTCAAGAAGCATTTGGACAGCACTCTGAGGCACATGGTGTGATTCTTGGGATTGTCCTGTGCGAGGCCAGGAGCTGGACTTCAGTGGTCCTTGTGGGTCCCTTCCAACTCAGGATATTCTGTGATGATCCTATGATTCTAAGTTATGTCATTCACAGAATATTCTGCGTTGCAAGAGACCCACAAGGATCATTGAATCCAGCTCTTAAGTGAATGGTCTGTACAGGGACCAAGCCTGCAACCTTAGTGTAGTTGTGCTTCTGCACAGCTGAAATCGAGCTTTCCAGAGCCTGGGTGCTCAGAGCAGCACACAAGGTCTCCTCAGGTTTTGTGCTAAAGCATTAACACTTTCTGATACCTGTCTCACTGGATTTTAGTTGCCTGTTTTGATGTCTGGGTCATACTATAGCATAAGAATCACTTTGCATAGCATGGCCAGGTATTTCTGTTTGCTTAAAAGCTTGGAGCACCTAGGGGAAATTGTACTGCGAGCAGTAACTTGGCATTTAAATTTTTTGTTTAATCTTTACTGGTTTTCAGAGTCTTGATATGTTTTTTATTCAATTAATGATACCTCTAAGTGCCACATCTTTAAAAATTGAGAAGTCTGTACTAGTACCATGATAGTTTATGAAAATATGAAACAAGATTTGTCCCAACACACAGTTTGATGTTCCTTCCTAATTGCTTCTATCCAGTCTTGTGATGCTTTTTTTTTCAGTGGTGTCTGTATGCTGTGAGCCACATCCTTATTACATACACAGTTTTTCTGCAGAGCTCCAGCGAACAAATAACATATTCTGTGCTTCTGTGCCAAACACTGTAGTGAAACACAAGCGAAGAGCATTACACCGTTCTCCCTGTGTAGGATATCATCCAAGAAATCTTAGGAAGACTTTGCTGTGTTCTTTCCTGTCACGTTTAAGTCCATTCCTTGCCTAAGACCTGGTCTTTCTTTTAAAAGACATAACCTAATGTACTAGCACATCTCTTGAAGTGGTTACACAACCAGGCTTTCTTTTTTGTCTGCTACATAGATTCCCAAAACTTTTCGTTGCTCAGACCTGTCGAAGCTCTAGGCCTCTTTCACATTTTATTACTCACACTCTGCAATCCATCTGACTTCAATAATCACTTCCAAAAGTTTACCAAAATTTACCCTTTTAAAATGCAAAATCTTACAAGCAGAGTTACTTATTTGTTCCATTTACTTAGGAAGTGTCAGTCCCTGATTACTTGAACCAAGGTCCTTTTTTTTGCTGCAGTCATCAGTTACCAAAACCAAGTCTCAATCAGCATTACTTTTTAATGGTTCTGTGAGAATTTTAGTAAGACATTCGCTGATTATTACATCCATAAATATATGGATTCTGTCATTTTCAGTAGTGGTTGTTCTTGATCCACATTTGGGGAGGTAAAAATTTTCCTGCATGATACAAACTCAATAGAACTTGTCTCTCTAATGGCATCACTGATGCCTTTACACACAACCAGAGCAAAATCAGGGGGCTTGCACTGTCCAAGTACTCTCCTTTACCAGCTTTCCCCAAAATTATTTTAACAAATCATTTTGTTAAAACAAAATTCTGCTTTTTGCATGCTATCACTTCTGCACATCCTTCTTTGTAGTGTTTCGTATTATTAATGCACAGTTCTGTGCCACCACCTTCACCTTTATCTCTGCTTTTCTGAATAATGCATGTGCTTTGAGACCAGTGTTCCAGCTGTGATTGCTATTCTGTTCTGTTCTGAGTGTATACCTGTCCCACCTAGTGCCCTGCCAGCTTAATTTATGCTCTTCCCTTTTTTGGTACATAAATTGTTGTTAAATATTTCTCTACCCCATAAACACAGTTTTGTCAAGACCTGCACCTGACACTCACTGTATTGCCACCTTGGAAGCAGTTCTATTCACAGTTTGCACTTTTTTTCTTCTTATTTCCTGCAGTTCTGATCACTTGAATTTCTTTACCCTTTGGCATACCCTCGCATACCTACACTTTCTCCTCTGGTGTTCTATGGGCATGTGGAGATTATTCAAGTCTTTGACACTGTACCCTTCATTTCTGAGTTCAAAGCTCTGCTTATCAGTTCTCCCAGACTTGCTTCCAGAAGGCTGTTCCCACAGTTGCTTAGGCAAAGTCTGTCCTTCAAAAAGTGTCTTCTTTCAGTAAATACATCCCAATGGTCAAACATTGCCAGTCCTTTGGCTATCTGTTGATCTTTCTTAAAGCACTCTTATTTTTGGCTTGTTTTTTATTTCCTATAGTACCAGTAAATGCTAGACCCTAGTGCTCTCTTTAAATAAGCAACGTTAAGAAGGAAAAATTTAAAAATATAATGGCATCAACCCAAAATCTCCAGTAATCTTCAGTTTTAAAAGCAAGCTCCCTTGTGCAATAAGCCTGCCCAGAGAGACCACTGAGCAGCAACCACAACCAGCAGTGAATATTCTGTTCCACACTCCTCAGGATTTCTTGTCTATGCAGAAAGTTTTGCCATCCTTGCTGTGTCTGTCAGAAGCATGAAAACAATTGCCTGAGGTAGACAGAAAAATATCAGTGAAAAAAGTCTTTTTGCTGGTTTATTATTTTGTTCATCAAAACAGTTCCACTGAGGTGGTTCTGTTGGCATTATATTAGTGTAGGTTTGCTGGAAAACCCTTTCACATGTAATAGACAAGGTCTAATGGAATAGCAGAGAGAAGGGACTACTCCATGTCTGTTCTGCTTTGGAGGGTGATCCAGCAGGGGTGGCTTTAGAACCACATCAGTTTTGGGTAGAAATGAATGTGATGTGACAAAGGGCAAGAATAGCCCAAATTTCCTCTGACATCAGCATTCCTGAGCCACAGGCTCAACAAGCTCAGCAACCAGTTCTGACAAGTTAACATTTTGCTCATGTTAGATTTTAAAAGAAACTACTTAGAATATGAGTGACTTTTCATAACAATGGCAAACAGGTAAGGAAATAATAAATGTAATTGTAAGGGAACCTGAAGTAGTAAGGGAGTCACTTGACTCGGGCAGACAAAACACATTCAAGGTTTGCTCTCCCTTTTCATTCTTCCTCCTCTCCTCTCCTCTCCTCTCCCCTCCTCTCCACTCCTCTNCTCCTCTCCTCTCCTCTCCTCTCCTCTCTCCTAAAAGACTCATATTTCTGTGGAATATGAGATGACATGGTTGATCTAAACTCACAGTAAAATTTGATTGAATGAAGTGCAAAAATGTATTGGCACTATAAGAAGGTTTGTATTGTAATGAATTTAGAACTGATGTGTGAATTCAGAAAAAAGCCATGGTATTTCTGGAAACATCAGCCCTTTTTTTTTTTTTCAATGCAACAATTCTTGTTAGTTACAATACCACTTAAAGAGTCAAAACAATGTAGTTTTGTATATGATCACCATAATAAGCACATGCTATAAATATTGAATAAAATTCTGTGAGGAAACAGCCCCTTTGGTATATGGATCTCTGAGTTATGCCTCTAGGTTTAACAGTAAATTAGGTGAAAGGAAGTGCTAGCTAGCCATTGAAAAGAGAGTGCTAGGAGTGAGTAGTTTCTATATCTGGTCCAGTTACCAGTTCACTCTGAACTTCAGAAAAGTGATTTCAACTCTCAGTACCTGTAAAATCAGAAATGTGCTAATATTTTCTGTGCTCCTGGGCCCGCAGAGGGTTCTTTGAGAAATCCACAACACACCGACGCACGTGTAAATCACAGCTGTTGAATAACTGTGATCAGCATGGGAATAGACCTGTGAAGACTTGAAGTAAGTTGGCCATTAACCACAACTCTGTCAGCTAGTTCTGTGTACTCAGAGACCACTGTGCTTTAAGGGGTTCGAAAAGCATGTTTCAACCAGGGTTTTGGCTCCCAGGGCTGCAGCTGAAGGGCTGTATGGTCAGCCAGGCGATGTGCTGGTCTTGTCTCTTCCAGCTCATGTGAAGGGAGGCTCTGGACAGCTGCAGTCAGCTTCAACCCCCAGCCTCCACTGTGTTTCCCCCCCTGATTTCTGCTGCCCAGCAACTGTATGGTTAAGCTGAAGAGTGAGCATCAGAAGTTCAGAGAGGCTGAGACTCTCTAACTTTGGCTTAGACATGCCACTGCAGCTTGATGAAGATTTTTTCCTACAGATGGCTACAAAATTTCCAGCTGTAGGATTTCCCTCCCAGTGTTTTTCCCTAGACATAACATAACTTACCTATTTTTACCTTTAAAGGCCAAGGAGGAACAATCAAGCAGAAAAAAAAAAAAATCCATCCATCCATCCATCCATCCATCCATCCATCCATCCATCCATCCATCCATCCATCCATCCATCTTAACTACAAAGATACCAATTCTGGCTCAGCTTGTTCTCTAGCTGCTAATCACTAGAAGCTATGAGAATGTACTGGAGAACAACGGCTGCATGTTTTGGCTTTGTAATTTTTCCTAAACATCTGCTATTAGTCACCATCAGAGGCAAGAGTCTAGAGGGATGTTGGTATTATCTGGTATGACCATTCCTACATTTTGATATTATGCTCTAATAATTTGGCCTTACACAGCCTCAGGAAGCCAAGACATGGTAATATCTGGGCAAAAGGGCATGAATCAAACATTGCTGTGAAAGCCCATTCACTAATATTTTGGAATAAGCACATAATAAAAATGATGAAGAATCCACCCTTCAGCTTGGCTGTTTGCAGCAAATATTATAAGGGTATTAAACTAAACAATGGCTTGTACTCATCTGGCTCTCCAGATGTTTTCTATGACTCTTATTTTCTATCAATCAGTTAACCAGGGTTTTTGCTTTCCTTAGCAACGTATTTCCAAATCACAATCAAAGAAACTAACGGCAAATAATAAGGGCTAGATTGTATTTGATTGCTGCTAGTTGCTCATGGGAAAGGAAACTGCAAGAAACACTGCCAATCCTTCACACTGGCAGACCAGCCAGGAACACTTCCAGCCCCACGACTGCCCCCGCAATGTGCTCCGTGCCAAAGGGGCTGTGCAGCGGTCGTGTCTGATGGGGAGACCCTATGGCTAGCAGTGGTGGGAGACGTGCCTGATTGCTGTATGGGACAGGAGATACAGAATAATTTATTTCTCTTTCCACTCAGCCCTTTATTACAGTCTGCCCAACTCACTCAGAGACACAGCAGGCTTCAGCCATTTAGAGTTTATCAGTGGGTGTTTTTAGCCTCGCTCCATGAGGAAGCACAGCTCATATAATTGCTCAGTGTGCGTGTGTGTGTGTGTGTGTGTGTGTGTGCGCGCATGCACACAGTTGTCTAAAAACTTTTGTACTTTTGTACCCGTTGGGTAATTGTAGCTGAACCTGGAAGAAAGGTAGACGTTTCAGAGATAATCAAGGTGGCAAGTTTTGCGAATACAGAAAACTGAAGAGTTTTTCTGCTGATGGAAAGGCTGCAGCCCACGCTCGGTTCTCGTTTGACACAGAGAGAATCCACCTGGGAAAGAGACTGGATGTATGCGAAGGAAAGCTTCAGTCAGAGCTTATACCTTATTAGATATAAGGGAATCCACTCTGCAGCCAAGGCTTCTCTCCCCTATGGATTCTCCAGTATCTGATAAGGGCAGAATTCACAGTGCAGCAATAGTATAATTCATTTAAAATGTCAGTCAGCCATGAAACACTAACTCCATTGGAAACTAGGCTTCCGGAATAATTCTGGTATTCATGGAAATACTTGTTCCCTTGCATACTGCAAAGCTCCAGGAGGAATTACGGGTGTTTCTCCATTGCTTCCAGTCTCCAAGCTAGCTCTCTCAGAACCATCTCTGCCCAACAGTAGTCTGGGTCTGTCTAGTGCCCACAGCCTCTGGAGGCTTCAGAGAGGAAAGTTGTACTTCACTTCTTCCCTCAGAGCCAGGCTCATCAAGAATGACTTGTCTGAAGAACCTTACTCACAAAAGACTTCGCCCTTCCCCTTTAGAAATAGAAGGGGGAAAAAAAAAAAAAAAAAAAGCCAGCTTTTTCAATGGCTTCCTGGCCAGAAAGAATTGCTGGCTGCTGAGCACTTGCAGAAAAATGTTCTATTGAGAAGTGTAAATGAGAATGGAATCTTTCTGAATATCTGGATCCAACAGGGGACTATTGGCACTTGAAAGTTTGGCCCTCATTTCTTTTGAAATACATAGCTCTTAAATGAGCAAAATCAGAAGTGACTTTTCAAAAGTCTCCTGCCTTCATTTCCCCTTATTCCCAGGTAGCATTGAAAATACTTGTGGTATTGATGTCAGGCATTACGTTCAAACCAGGAAAAAAAGAAAAGGACACATTTCAGTTGTCTGAGTGCTCAGGTTTCCTCTAAGAAAAGGACACATTTCAGTTGTCTGAGTGCTCAGGTTTCCTCTAGATACTGTTTTAATAACAGACTCATTAGGAAATTCCCCAATTATTTGTATTGTCTTCCCATGTTAAAAGACGGAATGTGATTTCTTAATTTCAATATTATTATTGAATAGGGATAGCTATTCCCTGCAGAATGAATGGATTATTCCAATCCACTCAGGGATCAGCATTATTTCTGGCTGCTACATTTCCCTGGGAATGCATACTAATGTCATGATAGGTATTTGACAGTGGTATTTAAAAAGTAAGAAAGGAGAGAGACATATCAAGTAATTCGATTAGTGATAAAGAGTGAGCGGGAGATCAGCACCTGGAGACACATGTGAGTTCACCCGTCAGAGAGAATCCCATGTAAAACGTAACAATTCTGACGCCTGATCTTGGCAGAATGTAAGTCAGTGCTGATTTGTCACAGATCTGCATGGGAGCAGGGCTTCAATGACAAAGAAAGAAAGAAAGCAAAATTTATTTTCCATATAGCTACATGGTGCTGTTTGACTTCAAAAGGTGTTGCAAATATGTGCTGGGAGTTAGGCTCTGGCTCTGCTAAAAGTCAGGGCTGCAGGAGATTGCACTGAGATTGTAGGCAGGACAGATCAGATATTACACAAGCAAGAAGGAAATACAAACCTCCCAGAATTAACATATATTGTCACATTCTATTAAGGTTTTCTGTAGGGCTAGATCAGATTAAATGCATTGAATCACAGTCATCTTACAGCATATGAAAATATTGTCATGGATAGAATTTTTCATTAGTGAATAAAATGCAGAATAATGAACAGTAGACAAAAAGGAGAGAAGATGTAAAGCCAATCAAAGGAAGGGCAGATGTTTAAAAAGTCTTTTGCTATTCAAGATTGTGATCCAACAAAAGCAATTATGTTTCTGCTTTCTCAATTTCAAAACAGCAGAAAAGAGCTTTGAGGTTTTTCCAGTGCTTATGGCCTATCTCCACACCGTTAACTGAACAGAAGGTAACATAATACCAGACATAGCCAAAGGCAACTGATTCCATGCAAAGCTTATAATTTGGGACATCCAGTGAGTTAAAGGAGATCGTAATCAAGAAGGAGATAGATATATATATTCAAAAATTGCCAAAGAAATCTATAAGAAGCCTAATTAAATTCTCTTATAAATCTGGAAGACGACTCATAAAAAGAAAACTAAATCAGTGCCTACAGGTGGAAATTTCACTTGGTAACTGGCCTCTGAACTCATGAGAAAGATAATGTGTGGAATTTTGTTGAGGAATGGCTGGTATGTGACTACAGAAAAACAATAGACTCTCTTGGCAAAATACTGAATATTATTTTTGCTCAAAATTTTATTGTGTAATTTTTGAATGGATAAATATCTGAGCTGTAATTATAAATACAGTCCACCACACTTCTTCTCCAGTATCCCTAGCCATGCACCTAAACAAAAGTAAGTGAGGCTGAATATGGGAATCTTCACTGAATGCAGTGTATATATGGCCTAACATGCAATAGAACAGAGAGGACATGACAGAATAGGCAGGGAAAAGATTCAATGCCAGTCATTCTACACTGTGAGAGAAAAACTTTCTTAATAATACAATACTCTTCCTGTACTACCTGATGCAAGTCTGGTATATAGAGGTGCTGCTTGCTAGTCAGAGTAGCACTCTAAAAAAATGGTGAAGGTTTCATTCCACCCTTTGTAGTAGTCATACAACTTATTAAGATTGTGCCATTGAAAGGGGTCTGCGGTGAGACGCAAGCACAGGTAGCCACAGAATAGAAAGTTGTTGAAGTCCATGGAATTTTTGCCAGGGACTTCAGTGGGGCTGAGATTTTTCTCACAGCTTGTCTTCTCTTTCTCTGAGTCTTGTTCTGCTGTGCTATTCAAACAACACAGAATACTTCCCTCTTCCTTTGCTCCCCCTTGAGGGAGGAGCAGGAGGAGGCATAAAATCTCCTTTTTGCAGGTAAGGGGGTAGAACTCCTTCAAGGCACCATAAGATGAACCTGGACATGATCCCAAACAGTCTCTCACATGCCTAAAATACAACTTAGGCAAAATGCAGGTGCATACTGAAGGTCACATAGAAAATCCTGCCAATCTTGATTAGGTGTCTCCAAGGCTTTTATGTTGCTGGGTGTCACTTCCTTAGGTGCCCAGTACAGTCCTACTGTATGTGTCCAGCCACTCACAGCCAGGTCAAGCAAAAAGGAGTGTAACCCTCCTGCAGGCAGAGGAGTTGGGGGCCTGCTTTCCTATGTAGCAGAAAGTGCTAAGGTACAGTGAAAGCAAGGACAAAGCCTGGAGCAGGACCTGAGGGTTCAGGAGAACAAGACTCTTGGTCTTGCCAGAGAAATAAAGAACGAGAGGTACCAATTGCTGCCCCAAGACACAGCCTTCTGCCCCATTTTCCTGGTCTCTGGCTGAAGCAAAGTAGTACTATCGTGTTTTTGTTTTGTTTGGGTTGGGTTTAGGGGGGGTTTTTTTGCAACATGTGGAAGAAAAAGCAACAGCCTGCTTGTTTTTCATTTTGAACTGGCCCTGTTACAGGGTTACATAGTTGAACAATTCCTGTTTCCTTCCACAAGCTGGGCCTCCCTACCTTATACCCTGTTGGGTCAGAACCAATGAGGTTTGCCTCAAAGGTCCACGGGACCATAACGTAGGACTACTCTGGCTTTTGACAGCAATTGAGAGCCCTCCTGCTTGTTTTCTGGGGCACATGGTGCTAGCTAGAAGCTTTTGATCATGAAGGGGTGTAGTTTCATTACTCAGGATCAGCTTACAGTAAGGCAGTTCCTCATCTGGTTTGAAAAAAAGGAAAAAACAGGCTCACCTCCATCTACAAAAGACCGTGTCAGCATAGTCTCATACACTCTTGGTCTCAGCGTTCTCAACCACTTCCTTTCAAACACAACAACCGCTGTCTGCCCTTTGTGCAATTGCCTGGCAGCTTGAATGCTTTGGGAAACAAGTTTTCAGTTCTCTTGGTTTTGAAGGTCCCTTAAGGAGACTCTCATTGAGAAAGAAGAGGTAGCAGAGAAGAGGACCAAATCCTACTTTGCACTGAAGTGAGCCACAGTGCAGTCAAGGAGTCTGTAGTTTTGGAGCTAAATAGAGCAAAGGTGAGGCACTGTTTTTACATTGTGTGTAGACAGTGATGGGCCAAACTTCAGGGTTCAGAGCTTCTCATTCTCAGTGGGAATACTTATCACCTGCACCACTCATGGCACTGCTTTCTGCTACCTCTGGCTCTACGGTCTGTGTTTTCTGCTGCATAGTGGTCCAGACAGCAGAGAAAACAGAAACACTCTCTCTTCACTATTCCCATTCTCACCTATATCCTTCTGGTGAAACTACTATCTCTACATTACTGTAGAGTCTGCTGAGATAGGGCTCGAGTCCCACTTCTGGGGTTCATATTCAACTGGCTATTAGCTAAAAGCAGTATCACCATGAACCTCATCCCAAAGGAGAAGAGAGACAAGCCACCTGCCTTCAAATGTGCAACTAAGATAGCTAAACACAGGACAAGCTTGGTTCAGAAGCAAAGGCACACTTATCTGCAACTCCGATATGGAGCAAAATTCCCCTTACTGGGACTTCTTATTGGCTTCAGTGACATACTTAGCTTGCTGTGACCATTATTAGGGTATATTTACATTAGTGAGTATAGACATGTCTGCTCCACCCGTGATCCAGGCCAAACGAGTATATGGCATTTTCGTTCAGGAGATTAGTCTTCTGAGCTTAGGTCCAGAACTGTAGCTCTATGGGAGCCCACAGGAGCAGGCAGAGGTCTCACTGCACCCATCTCCAAATTCTTACTTTTAAAATGCTAGATTTCCCCAGGCAGTGTCAAGGGAATTTAAGCTTTATCTGCTTGCATGTTGCCTATACCTTAGCCCATGCTTGTGACGTAACCCAGGAATTTACTCACTGCTGATATTTAAAGCCAGAATGCCACTCCCTAGCCTGGATCTTCAAACTGTTGGGTCATTGGAGACCCTGTGTGGGGAGTCTGTGTGGACACATTTGACTTCTGTTGAGGGCTAGCTGTTAGCACAAGCAGAGTGACAGTAGTGGCTTGGACTGACCTTTGCCCAGGTTATAACGGGCTATTACAATAGCCATTTAACCTGTGTCCTATGTTCTTGAGAGCCAGGCTGTGTGATGACATAAAGTGAGAGGTCAGAGTATGCATCAAGGAACCTACTGCTCCTCCAAGGATCAGCAGTCATCTCCGCAGCTACCCAGGGACAGCAGCATCCAAGTACGGCTCTCCAACGTGTTTTACTGCTTCCCCTCCCCTCCTATAGCTTGAAAAGCCCTGGGAACCTGGTCTTCCTTCTCTTCCTTGAGGCAACAAAGCTGGATTCTGGGCCACTGCAAGGTCCCCTGGTTTGTCCCATGCACGGTGTGGTATGCTATCACACCCCAAATGTGCCAGCCGCTCAGAAGCTTGGGCTGAGAAACAGAAGCAAATATCTGAATGGTGCTGGTAAAAAAAAATACAAAGAAACAGCATGTCAAGACTCTCCCTCAACACATAGCCTCCACCTCATTGCTGAGATAGGTTGACTCTGTTCCTATTTCACTCCAGGGAAGGCGGGACCCTGCTTCCTCACCAGCCTGTTTGGTGGGTCGCTGAGGACATGCTCCTTCTGACAGTGCAACAAGAGGCACCAGCTGAGAAGTAGTTTAAAAAGCCATCCCTTTCTACCTCTCAGACAAGAGTTTGTGCCTTCAAGCAAAAAAACCTGCCAGAGTATGTTCCATTTGGATCATAGCGCCAGGAGAGTCACAAAGCTCATCAGGACAAATCCATAGGCAAACATCCAGTGTACACAGAGCTTTAAGGGTCTTGCTCAGCACTGTGAATTTTGATTCAAGAGCTAAGCACCCCCTTCCAGGTATCACATAGCTGGCAGGGGACTGCTATTAGACGAGCTCTTCTGCTGATCATGGTAAAGAGGTGGATGCACTCAGCTGTGTCAAGAAGTTTGTCCCCTTTCCCCTTTTTCTCCTTTCCCCAGATTTTACAGCCAAATCGGTTTTGCAGTTTAACTCTTAGTCTGATTGCTTCTTGACTACCAGAAAGTGATTCAGGTTAAAAGAGAAGAGCCTTTGGAGCTCGGCTTGTCTGCATGGCTTCTTGGATTATCCCAGGCAAGTTGCCCTTGGTAAAGCCCAGAGGAGCAGCTAGAGAACTCATTTTAGCTTTCTGTTTCAGGGGTTCGTGTTGCACTGTAACAGGTTAGCTATTGCCTCCATGAGGGTCTTGAAAAAGGAGAGGAAAATACAGAAATACCTGAATCGCACTCCTGGTCTGCCCCCCATAGGCTCTTCTAAATGGTTTCTGCAGGAACAGATGGCATAGGAATTGGCTCTGTCAACTTTGTATGAGCTAGGAACTCCCTCGTGCCAAGGGAATCCTTGAATGGGGAGATTCGGCAGCTCCCCAGCTCTTCCGAAGTGGGTCAAAATGGCTTAAGAATATGGCCTGTTGCAGCCTCATTTCCTCAGTAAATCATACCAAATTGAGAGGGTGATGGGGTGGTGAGAAGATAGAGAATAAAATTTCAAAGAGGATCAAAATATGCCATTTTAGCTTTTGTATGTATAAACACGCATAATATGACATTTTGTTTAGACAGTTATTTAAAAAGAAACTTACAATCTTTTTAATTAACACAAATGCAAAGGAATAGGCTATAAATATGAACACAGGAAGGTAGGAGTTGACAGCACACAGCCTTCCAGACAATATTTTTTTCAGTTGTTACAGGGTATGATAAAATTTTGTTTTCCTTTGCAAACTTTCTGTAATGTTTATGTTTGTTTTAGGTAACAAATTAACTGTAGGTGACATTTTTTTTTCCCATGTATCATGTCATGTGTCAGAAGCCCTCACCTTACAGCTAGAGTGGGAACAGTGAATGAGATTAAAGGATGAAAGAGAAAGAGAAAGTGAGATCGCCATATGGACAAACCATACCTGAAGGGTGGATGTAATATACTGTCTAATTTATGCTGCTGCTGCAGCTATTAAAACGTCTCTGGCTCCAAGTCTCATTACCTTACCTTACCTTACCTCTGCCATTCCACTGCTGCCCACTTCACTTTACCTATGCTGCCTGTCTGCCTGACTCGTGAAATGCTAAACAATTTTGATATTTACCTGTTTATGATTAAATTGCAAAATGATCTGTTTAGTTCTGTTCTAAATTAAGGTCTGCATTAAATGTCATAGCATTTATCTTTCATAAAACGAGACAGCAAGGACACTAATTTCCCAGGCACTCAATCACTGCCCGGTGCCACCAGAGAGAATGGCTGTGGAGGCGCGTGCCCGCCATTCACAGCCGGCTTCACAGCACCCAGGCGGAATCATAAAAGTCAATTAATCATTAAAAGCTGTTACCAGCCTGTATTGAACTGCTGTGGCACAAAATGTTAATCAGCCCCACATCAATACCATAAATTCCTGCAAATTGGAGTGGTCGATAATCCCGAGGCCCAGCAGGTCGATGGGAGGGCGCAAGGCCTCTCCGCCAACATGGTGGCTGGGCAGCTGCCCTGTCCTGTGCTGGCCCACTGGGGCTGAGCAGGTGCCGATGCATCACTGCCCCTGATGGGTCTGTCAATAACACGGAGCAGGGGAGGGCAGCCCTCACAATTTAATCGCTCGAGGCGCCGTGTGTCGCTGCATATGTGGCAGCTTAAAAGCAGGGCCAGGTCAGTCGCTGCCCAGGGACGGATGGGGTGGCTGGCGCCGCGTGCCATTAACCCAGGCGCTGCTGCAGGAGGAGTCACCTGGAGCTCCCTGGCTTAGGAAACTGTTCACTACTGAGTTATAATGTTACCCATGAATTGTCGTTCAGTTGTTCATTAATCCTGTCTGGGCCCTGGGACAGTGTTTTCCTGCAGCCTCTGGTGCACTTCTGCCAGGCACCTATGAAATGAGGCACGTGAAGGTGTGGGCAAAAGGGGACGGTCGCTTCTGCCTTGACACCTGCCTGACACTTTTCCCCACGTATCTATTGCAGTCTTGGAAATATTAGCAGAACAAGCAAGCTGCCCCTGCAGAAGAGATCTGCTCCTGCAGAGAAGCCACTTTGGGCCTCTCCTCAAAGCAACCCTATCTTTCAGTGCTGGCTGCACCAAGACCTCAGGGGCCTTCCTTGCCACCCTCATCCCCAGGGCCAAGGAGGACTCCTGGCCTTCCCACCCAGACATGCAGAACAGACTGGGACAAGTGTAAGAGCCTCTAGAAGAGAAGCGAGTACCATGGGAAGGTCTACGTCCCAAGGGAGAAGGACTCGGTTCCCTGAGGCCATACCAGCAATGTCCCTGCTGCCTTCAGCTGCTGCTTCTCCTGGGAGGGGAGAGACCCCTGCCTACCATCCACAGGTCTGCCGAAGGCTCAGCTGAGTCGAATCCATTTATCTCCTGCTACTGTTACTAAATCTGACCTGCAGTGGGGGGAAAATAGCGTTTTTAGGATTGCAGGATATTAAGAAACTTCTTTAGAGATGAAAGAAATGCCCGCTACCATTACTCTAGGGAAGGATTGTATTCCACAGGTTTCATTGTCATTTGACGTAGAACATAAAGGGTAATGCTGAATAAAATAATACCCATGTTGATTATTTTAATAGTCTCAAAGTATAACTTTTTCCCTGGACTGCAGTTATCTAATCCATGTGCTGTACATGCACCAGCAGTATTTTGTACTTTTCCGCGGCACAGATATGATGGTTCCATTAAGTTCAGTGCTGAGAAGCTATTGTGTGTATCTCTAATACAATCATTCCATACTCTCTGGAAAATGGAAAATATACGGATCTACAGACATGCTAATTCCCAAGATTTGTACATTTTTAAACATTAATAAAAAAGTCCATTCTATTATTATCCGAGTTATAAGAAACATCAAAATAAATTAGGAATCCTACTGTACAGAAATCCTCTATTCAACATATTGAAACAGGATGATGTTAGGAGTGCTCAGGCAAAGGTAATACAGTCCCTCTATTTAATTGCCCTGACACCTTGCTCAGTTCCTCCAGCTATACTCCTAGAGCTAAAAAACCCCTCTTATTGTTATTAATTGTATTCCTTTTTAAATGTAATGTCATATTGCTGTGGACTGAGCTAATGAAACATACTCATATTACCAAAATAGGTGTATTTCTTTTTTGTACAACACATTCTATCAAAACTGTCTGCTAAAGACATTGTGTTAAAGACCTTTCATAGAGCTTTATAAAGAATATCTCAGCTACTCCAACATTTCTATTACATGATCATTAAAATGCCCAAGAGAACTAAACAATATAGTGTGGATCCAGTTATCACATAAGACTTTAGAAATATTGTTAATTCCTGCCACTGATTTATGTTAATACTAATGCTAGATTACATGCTATGGCTACTAAACAGCCACTGAATACCAATTCACACAAAGATAGTCCCTATCCTCTCTATGAAAGCTGCACTCTTCTGCTATAATGAGAACCTGAATTATTTATCTCTCTTTATCCTACAGTAGTTCACTTGACCACAATCACTTCCCCCCCCGCCCCCCGTTTCTACCACACATAAATGCATGTAAACATGACATAATAACAACTACTATCTTTGCCTATTCCAGTCACATGAGATCAGTCAGAGATGGAAGCAAAAGTATTTCCCAATGCTTAGCCCGAGCAGGGTATGAGGCTGCCTAAACAACACCCTTCCCTGACTGGTCTTCAGTATTTTTAAATGCAGGTCCAGTGTAAATCACAAACTGAACAATACAGAAGACTTTCTTGCTGATGGTTCCTGCTGCTGGCAGCTTGTCTCAGCTGCTTTTCACAGCTCTAGCTGGGTGTGAACATCTCCTCTGCAGCACGTGCACAGGCTCTGCTGTCTCTGAATCAGACTCCAGGCAAAGCAAGCAGAGTGGGCAGGATCACTGGTCCATTTTTTGATGTTCATGCAGGAAATCAATCACAAAATATCCTGAATCACAGAATAATCTGAGCTGGATGGCACCCACAAAGACCGTTGAGTCTAGCTCTTAAGTGAATGGCCCATACTGGGATAAAACCCACAACCATGGCATTATTAGCTCCATGCTCTAACCAACTGAGCTAATCTCATCTTCTTCCTAATCAAGAACAGAGATGTGGCCAAAGCTCTTCTACATGAGGGATGAGTACTGCATCCACCATGTTACTGAGCAGTCCGTGGCATTTCTGTGAGAGTACTTTTAATCTGTCTGTAACACCCGCTCTGCTGTCTTTAGTGCTGGGTCTATGCGTTATTTGACAGAATGCATTTTGCTCCCTTCATACAAGGCACATATAAGAAGAATTTCATATGTGATATTTGTATGCTGCAGCCTCACTAGCTGTTGTCTCACTCTCACTTTGACTGGCCTTGCCTCATCCAGAGGGTAGGAATCCAGCTCTGCTGAATTAGTTCTGAGGATCTTTCTGGAGAGTTCTTTGGGGAGGGTCTGTTTTCCTGTTTCCAAAATAAAGAAGCTCACATAGCAACTAGGACATTATTTCAGCAGTAGGACACAAACACATCTCACCAGTTGTTCCATGTCTTTTGCAAGCAGCAGTGAAAAGGATGTTCTTGGTCATGGCAGCCATCCTAAAAGTATCAATATGGAGGCATACAGATTCCCACTGTGCACTTACTTGTTCTGTGACCCAGGCTCTAAACAGAGTTCACAACTGCATGTTTCTTCCCATAAGGAGTTGCAGAATGCTGTCTTACCTGGTGACAGGACAGGTAGGAACATGATCTGAGCTGCTGCGGACCCAGAGTAGCATGCTGTAAATGGAGGACAATCAGCTATGGAAAGAGCAAAAAAAAACCATTCATGGAAATTTGAAGCACATCTCATCTGGCAAGGAAGATGGCTATTGTTATACTCAGGAAATGCCAAGGAAGGGGTTGAAAAGGTTATTTAGAAATGTACAACTCAAATTACTTTTGCTAGACAGTTTGAAATGGGAATAATGGAAAACAGAAAGGTAGTTCACAAAGTGGCATGTGTCATTTGGAAGACTCCAGTACTCTGCTACCTGTAGGTATTGGAAGCACAAAGCTTGGACTCTATCAGTGCTGTTAGAGGACCTATATCACAGTTTTCTGTATTCTTGACCTCTCAGTTACAAATTACTTGAGAGGTACATTTTTGCACTGTGCTTTTAGCTGTTGCTCACTGCACTGTTTCACTGCGAGTGCCACTCAGCTAACAGGGCATCCCATGCTGGGTTTTTCCACAGCCCTTGCTTGTCCAAGGCTCTGCAAGTGCCTCAGTTGTCCTGGCAGGTAAACCTATCAAGGTCAACAGAACCATCATATTAACCACTATCCATCTTAGTGACTCTTTCACTGACTATTTCAGCCACCATCTAGAGTGAATAAATTTTTCACCAGAAAAAAAACTGGAGCAGAAATAGAAGGGTGAGGTTTTTATCAACACTCCTTGTCCCCATTTAATTTAAAGAGATTGATTAGGCAGAATCATTTGTGAGTAAGTATGACTGTGTGGATGTTTGAAACCACAGAAGGGGGTATATGCGTGTTATTAGAAGCCAAGGCCACTGTAAGGACTGGAAGCTCAACAAGAACTCCTGTGGTGAGCTCTGAAATACTTCCTTCACTGGAAGGATATGAACAGAGCCTTTGCTGTCGGGCCACACGAGAGGAGACTCCAGAGTCCAGCTGCGGAATCTGCAGATGGAGACTCTGTCTAGCTATGCTGCTGACCCACACTAGCTCTATCTTCCCATCTTCCCACATCTGATTTACTTTGCACACATTTTCTTGGTAAGCTAGTGATGTCTCCTGGCTAATGACCTGCAGCCTCCTGAGACTGAAAGGGAGGGGAGCAGGACATCACTGACATGGGTGAAGAAATGAGTGAGAAGGGAGGAGCAGAAGTGGCCTACAAACAGTATAGGGTCTGTGTGCATGAAGAGACTTCGGAAGCCATGCTGACCATATACTGTGAACCAACTCTCTTTTTTAAACAAGGAAGCCTAGCCCTGAACTAAACAGTGATGTTACTGATATGGTGCCTCAGAGGTGGACTCTGAATCCCAATTAGCTGTAATAATTACTAAAGTTCAGTACCCCAAAGATGGTACTTTAATTTAGGAAAACAGAAGATCAGATTTTATGTGTCATAAATTAATCTAACCCCAAACCCTTCAGTACTACGGTATAATTTCTATTATCTGACATACTGGTTTTGGTTGCAGTAGTTACCATGACAAACCATTTTTCTTTTGGGGAGCAGAGGTGTAGAGGTAGACTTTAGCCTTTTATGGCAGTCTAAACCTTGAGTAATTATACTGAGTTTGAAGGATTTACACCAGATTGAGAGTGTAAGAAATGAGGTCAGAATCAAGACAGTAAAGCAGTACCATTTAGCATCTATCAGAGTTGATGAGGGCTTACCTTGTAATATTTAAAACCATGGGTATTTTAGTCAGATAGGGAAATGCACTTTCAGAGTCCAATTTAACAAAGTCTAATTTCAAAAACTGAAGCCCTGTTCTCCTAATCTGAGTGACTTTGGATACATATGGGAATATCAAAACATGATTGCCCTGAAACTCAATCTTCTTCTTTTTAATTAAAGAAAGAATCCTATCTTAGTCACCTGAGAATCTGAAAGATAGTCTAAGTATTTGACACTCAGAAAAACTTTTAACAGATAAATTATGATGACAAGAGACAAAAACCACCATCAACAGTAAAAGAAAATTTAAAATAAAACTAAAGATGCTCTAATAATTTAGAAAAAAAAAACCTAATCAATCCTGATATTCAAATTCTTCCTTCAAGCCAAAAATAAATGTGTTGCAGGAATTAATTTAAGTTATAAAAAGTCGTGACTAGATCTCAACTGTTGTAAATCAGCAAAGCTCCACTGATTTCAATGGAGCTGCTCTAAGATAGGTTAGATAAGAATCTGACCCTCAATTGCTTTGTAATTTTTTTCCTAATCAACAAAAAAAATACACTTTTTAAGTTAATGCAGAATCATAGAGTCCTAGAATGGTTTGGTTTGGAAAGGACCCTTGAAGGTCATCTGGTGCAACCTGCCTGCAATGAGAAGGCATCTTCAATTAGCTCAGGTCACCCAGAGCCCTGTTCAACCTGACCTTGAATGTTTTCAGGGATGGGGCATCTATAAATCTGTTCCAGTGTTTCACTACCTTCATCATACAAAATATCTTCCTTATATATACTCTGAATCTACCCTCCTTGAGGTTAAAACCATTACCCCTTGCTCTATTGCAACAGGCCCTGCCAAAAAGTATGTTCTCATCTTTCTTATATGTCCCTTTTAAGTACCGAAAGGCTGCAATAAGATGTCCCTGAAGCCTTCTCTTCACCAGGCTGCTCTACCTCAGTTCTCTCAGTCTTTCCTCATAGGAGAGGTGATCCAGCCCTCTGATCATTTTGTGGGGCAGGGTCTCATCTCAGTTGAGTAGAGAGGCAGAATCACCTCCCTCGATCTGCTGGCCACACTTCTTTCAATGCAGCCTGGAACATCATTGGCTTTCTGAGCTGCAAGCACACCTTACCAGCTCATGTCCAAATTTTCATCCACGAAACATTTGTCTTAAGACCTCCCTGTTCCTCAGTCATAACCTGGTGTTTCTTTTCTACCAGTTCTCTCAGTTTCTCTGTTTTAACAGCTCTAGAATGGAGACAACTCTTCGAGACAACACTTTATTTAAATCAAGTTCTGCAACCCTGACGAAGTATGTGTCTTTTTGCAACACACAGCACCACCTTCTCCTGACTTTGAAGGAAGAGCTAGGCAATGCTAAAGGATTAATCTCCAGGCATAATTTTTCTGGTGTCATTCAGGCTAACACACATAGGAGTGCACATGCAGTCACATACCCCATATTGCTTGACAGGCTTTTGTTGGAAAAGTTTTACTGGGTACATCCTGCTTTTCCATTTTTAAAGTGTGTTCATCCCCAAGAATGTTGCATTGAAAAAATAGAAATGGAGCACAACTGAGATAAACAGATCACATCAATACTAATGCTCCTCTGATCCCTACAGGCAAAAGCTGAAAAAGTGTTTCAGGCTCTGGGCTGATGCTGTGAGTGCTGTGCAGAGACTTGTGCTTCCAAGCAGCAATGACTGGTGCAAACCATGGTTCCTCAAGTGGTCCTTCAGTGCCAGGACTGGAGTCCTGGGCAGTGCTGGCAAAACTGCCTCCATAGCCAAACAGTGAACAAGGTGGGGGATGCAAGATCTGCTTTTCCCACCAGATGAATTCCCTGTACTGCTGTGTTTCATGGCCACATAAACACCTGGCTAAGCAAAGCATTGCAATGACGTAGAGCTGGAAATGAGTAGTCGAGGGGCTGGAGGGTCAAGAGCTACCTAAGGCCATCTAAATAACACCAAATTTGTCACCAAATAAGAAGCCACACAATCTGCTACACAATCTGCTGCACCATACCACACTAAACTTTCAAGAGCCGTTCCACAGCCTGAATTACAGACGAGAAGCAAACAGGAAGCACAGACAAATGGTGGAGCTCTGGCATCCTATGCCAAACCAATTAAGCAGTCAGGCCCATCGGTAAAACTGTCTGGAAAGAAAACAGCTTTGTGCCCTTCCTGAGTACAGCACAAAGAGAACGGGGAATACTGCCGGGCTGGAAGGAGACCCAAGCCAACCAGCAAATTGCAGTGTGGTGGCTACGCTGAATTCTGTCCCCTCGGTCCCCTTGGTTTTACAGGTGTATTGGGTCCCCAGATCACTTCCTAATAGCTTTTCCTTGAATGCAACAAAAACGAAACCCATGTAGTTTTTCTCTTGTTGACAGTGAAGCTTTTAAAACTTGGGCATATAGACATGCAATCCTATTTTGTGCTATATTCTTTTCCATTTGCGAGTCTGGTTTATGGTCATAGCAATGGTAGGAGAAGAACAGAATGCCCCTTATCTTTTAACCATCAAGTTGCCATTGTGAACATTAAATAGCATCCTGACTGCTGTAAAATGAAAAAAGCACCATCAAATATTTAATGCTATACAAAAATTAGAAAAGTCTGGAATCGTCTCTCGTTTGTTAACTTTAATCATATCAACCTGTTCATGTACATGAGTGTATCAAATGCCAAAAGCCTGCTGGGAACCCATCCCTTTGCCAGCTGGTATGCACTGTATTTGATCAGGACTCTTTTTTATATGGGAAGCAATGAAAGAGCATCCACAGCCTTTTGACAAGAAAGACGAAAACCAGCAAACACAACTGGAATTTTCTGAGAACGAGTGCACACACTATGTGTTCATTTATTTTCCCACAAACAGGGAGATAGACAAGAGGATGCAGCCTGTGAAAGCCATGCTTATCTAGGACAATATCACAGGGCCATAATATATTACTGCAGAGAAAGCACATGTACTTCCAGTTCTCACCAGCTAACAGTTTGAGTACGCAGAGCAAGCCACATAGATTGACAAGGAATTTTGTTACCAAATGTTCATCACCCCTTGAAGTTATGTGCCTTGCTGCACAGCGGTATCATTTTTTTCCACACAGAACATGGAAAGAAATTCAGTACAGTGGAGGAGCAGATGAGCAAGCAAGGGGCCCAGAGCTTTGCCTACAAATGTCCTCTGCAGCCCTTGAGAGGGGAGAGGGAAAGGGGGCCTGTTATTGCTGCCTGGCTCATTGTGCGTGCTCTGGGCCATCCTGTTGAATGCCTTTACTTCCTGAAGCTGAATCATTTTTTGACTGAAAAAGGAGTACATTTTGCAGTAGAAATTTTCCCTCAAAATACAACATCGGTGAAAGACAAGTGGCAGGACACATGTTATTATTAGTCTTTTAGTCTAAGATTGAATTTAAACACATGGGCTTAATTTTTCTTCTCACTTTACTGGACTTGCCACTTTTAGCCTTGCCCGCTGGTTTTGCTCCTGACCAATATATGAGCAGCTATTTTCCTTCTATTGCTGCTTTTCCCTGGGTAGGTAAAGTGAGGTCTCTCTTAGCACAGAATTCTGTACTAAATAAAATTCTGCCTTTTTAATAATGAATCCTTCCCATTGTCTCAGGGGCCACGTGCACAATTAAGAACAATATGAAATTTAATTAACACAGGATAATTATAAGGGTATGAATGTCACAGGGAACTCTGAATACAGACCCCCCACAGCAAATGATTTGGGAACTAGAGTGAAAGCCAGCTGCTAACACTAAGGTCCCAGATACCCAAGTGGCATTTCAACACCTGACCTCAAGTATCAAGGTACTGGAAGGAAAGAAAAGATGACTGCCAAGAAATTAGTACCCAAGTGCTACAGATCTGTATAGGGTAACACTATAACAGGGAGCTATACCCACAGGTGGTGACGGAGGGACTGAAGCCTGGGCACTAAGAGCTCTGAATGCCTACAGCCTGCCCAAGGCACCACTTGTGGGGGCACCACAGGTCATGCTGAAGGGACATTTCTCAAAGGGCACTCCTATGCTAGTCACTGTGCTGGTCAAAGACCTGTCCTTTAAGCTGCAAAACCACTCCCGGTCACATAAGGTGTTATCTGTTTTGCCATATGTATCTATATCCAGAGTGTGTTCTGCAGTCCTGGAGCACCTTTAGACATTGTTTAGGAACACCAAAGTGTACACCTTAAGTAGCATCACAAGTACCATTTTTATTACCAAATCAAAAAGGCTACTGCAAGATAAAAGGGTAGTGGGCAGAGAAAGGAAAGAAACAACTGCTGCAGACAGCATTTCCATTAGGGGAAAACACTCACTTGCAGAGATTTAGATAAATCTTCGTTACAAAATCCAAGCACAAAGGTAGACATCTGAAGTGTGGTTAAAGTATTTCCATCCTCTTGCTTCTCCTGTCTTTTTCTCTCTCCCCAAGGAGCCAACACAGCTCTGGCAGTGCACACTGGCTGAGAAATGGGCTTCTATTCCTTAGACTGCAGTCATGTGCGTGTGTCTTCTCATTTAAGCTCTTCCATTCTGTTTCTTTCAGAGGCTGAGAAATCTGCTTTTGGGGAGAAGAAAAAAAAATAAGTGGGGAAGCTCATTAGCAATTTGTTTAGAATTTGAATGTCAGCATAGTCACTTATGTCTAAGTGACTAAAAAATGTATGCAAGTACTCTGACTTTCAGCAAGAGATACAGCGTTCTAACATCAGAATGAACAATATAATTACTGTGTGTATGAAGACATATTGGTCTCCGTATAATGAGGTATTCAAATCTGCTCCACTTGAATCAGATCACAGAGATATATTAAACACACATGGCGAAAGAATTCAGTGTAAGGGTAACCATGTGTTCTGCCAAGTCTTTCTATGCATGAATGGGCTGCCAGGGCACCATAGGCTACAGACAAAGTACAGGAGAGCTGTGTTCAGAGGTAGGGAAGTGAGGTTGTAAAGGTATTTCCTCTTCACTCCCTTGAACATGTGAGTGTCTCCCATTTCTCTTCCTCTTTCACAGGCTGGTGCACCCCAAAAGCAATTCCACCAGAATTTACTGTAACATTACTCTATCATGGTTCCTCGGTATGGTTTATTACTGTGTATTTACAGCACCCAAGAGTGAGCTGGCTGCCTGAGAGGGGTAGTGATTGCAAAGGCTATCCTCAGTTTCGGCTGCAGAATTGTTTTCACAAGTTCGCGACATTCTGGAAAACGTGCCTCCTTTTCCAGTGCCACTGCAGCTATTTTCAAGCAGAGGTGCTTGCCCTTGCTGGCTGGCAGCAGCATGTGTGTGCCTGATTGGTGCCGAGGATTGATTGACACATTGGGAAGCCAAGGCTTGGGCCCCTTGCTGCGCCTGAGATCATGCACTACTGAGTACGATCAGGAGCAACCATTGTCAAAGCATAAAATGTCAATTTTTTGGCAGTGTTATTTCAACATCTAGATACTATGAAAAACATGGTAAGACGAAAACAGTAGCTGTTTTGCTTACTCGTAGAATTGTTTAAGCATGGATACCATAGCAGATTGAGTTACACCCAGCTGCCAAAACAGACACGGAGAACGTTTCTGTGGGTCATGGAAAAGACTGAGCATGCCATTCCTTGGGTGGCTGAGCTACTGCAGAGACCCCAGTGTGACAGATCAGAAAAACACAAATGAATCAAGGCCATGATTTCAGTCTCTGCCACTCATAAGTGAGCCTGTGGTTAGACAGACAAGTTTCTCTGCTCAGAGTGTTGACTGATTTTAAAGGAAATTTCGTCTTGCTTTTTGTTCCCAGGGCATGTGTGATATTTTGTGATGTACAAAAAATGCTTTACTTTGGGTACAGCTGCTCAAATGTCTGTTGGGCACATGGGCATTATCAGAGGATGCTTCTCTTTTCCACATGTTGACGGAGGTAGAATTTCTGGGTGGCAGGAGCAAGCTGGGAAGGCAGGAGGAGTCCTTGCTCCTCTCTTGGCAGACACTGTGTCAGCGTTCTGCAGAGCACTTACCAAGATGAGGATGGCAACTGATACAGAACATAGGTTCTGGGGAGAAAACACCAGCTCATGCAGCCACCTGTGATACAAACCTGGTAAGAGATTTATCAGGAGAAGACTGTCCATGTTTAGGAAGTGAAAACTCACTGTTTTGAAGCAGAAAAGAGAGTGAGACCTATCTATCTCTTCAGGGAACCACAGCTACCAGAAAGAAAGGTGTCAGATGTGGTTACCAAACCCAGTTCTTTTAGGGGCTTCAGTGGTATCTAGGGAAGGAGAAGAGTCAAAAAGATTTAATGGGAATAGCATATGTACAACATGTCTTAGAATAAAGCTAAGGCCTTGTACTTCATGTCACTTAGAGATGTACTACAGAATTTATTTGTGCAGAACTGGTGAGGTAAAGCTGCAGTTTTAGAAAAACCAGATTATGGATGGTTCCTATCCTCTTGTTTCATACAACTCTTTGAAGTCTATGCGATGTTTCAAATACTAAACTGGGATTCAGATGCCAAGCTCAGTTTTTAATGCACATTTGAATTAATAGCTCAAATCTGTAGAGCTAGACTACTCTCACAGCAATACTCTAATACTGACATGAGCGAATACCCTCTACTGCAACTCCATCGAAAAGAAAACCTACATGGTGCTTTAGTCTCAAAAAAAAAGACACATTCTTGCTTTTTAAAAGCAAAAGTAGTAATACCTATTTAGCAAAACGGTCAATTTCTTCTTTCCAGGGCATGAGGCTGCCTTTTAGTTTCACCAATGGTATCTGAAGGGTGTGGAAAATCAAAAAGAGACGAATAAGCAGATAGCTAAGCTGGATGGATAGACTGACTTCATCAGACAGCGTTTGTCTGGCTAAAAACTCCCTTTCATCATTAGAAGAGTCAGTTCATATCCTCACCCTGTGGAAGTGGTTAGATTTTAATTCATTCAAGAGATGCTATCAAAAAAGAAGGAGGTATTTTTTACAATCCCAACCCCAAAATAATACTGCTAAACAATACATAATTCATATCTCTTCAGAATTCTGAATGTGGTCAGAAATAAATAGCAGCACAGGCATTTAAGAGCTATTCTCATTGAAAAATGTAATTAATTGGTGTTATGCACAAAATACTTCTTTGAGGGGGGGAGCAGCATTGCTTTAATTACAAGTAATTGTTCTCAAAATCATGCAGCTCGTAAGTTTTGCAGGCTAGACAGTGATTATGCATCAATACACTGATCTATCACCTTCATTATTTTAGTCATCTGGGTGTGATCATCAGACTTTGGAGTGTAACCCAGACAAGAAACCAGACATATCTCATGCTTATGTTCTTTCCAAATCAGTCTGTTTTAGAAGCAGTTTGCACTGGTCATTCAAATTTCAGTGCTTTTGTTTCAAATAAAGATGGTAAACTAAATTAAATTCCCCTTTGCATATTATTAGATGATGACAATGGAAAGGATATTCTTGTGACTGCACAATGGCCTGAAGGGCATTCAGGAGACCCCAATATTTCTACATTTTGCCACAGACTGTCTTTGTAGACAGGAGATCCCTCTTTATTAATTTTGTTCAAACTGCCCAATGAACATACAGGGAATCAGCTACTGGAGAGACCAAGCAGGCTGACCAGCTCATTGCCCTCTTTACCTTAGAGACCCATAGTGGTGTGATCCCCAGGCTGTTCATCCCCAGGTGCTTTGTCACCTTGGGAGAATGACCTAAACCTCCTTCCAACTCAGGAATGCAGGGAGCCTTAAATAATTAGTGTTTGTAGAGCTTAATATTTGATCTATTTAAACGAAAGTAGCTACCTAGTCACAAATTATTGTTGTTACCTTTATTGCTATTAACATTACTAGATGAATGCAGAGCTGAATCTCTTATTAATTGAGGCAGGGCTCATCCCAGCCTTTAGTCATCCCTACCTGAGATACCACATAAGCACCCATGTAAATCAAAGTTAAGCAGAGGATTAAGTGCTGTCCTGCATAAAGATGGTTTAAGCACATGTTTCCTGAATCAGGGCATAAGCTGTTATGTTACTACTGTCTCTGCAGTACTGCTTTTTCTACCTCATTAAAATGAGAGGATGCTTGCATAAATTCCTCATATTGACACACAAGACTATGCCTGTCTCCCTGAGAATTTGGAGATTTCTTTCCCTTTCCCCCAAATTAATAAGTGCTGTCACCTGCATCACTAAACACCAATTTGCTGCTTACCGCTAACAAGACCTCCACGTAATGTAGCTAAAGGTAGTATTTCAAAAATAGAGCTCTCCTGTTCCCAGCATGTCTGACAAGAATACATTAGAGGCACCTGTCCCTGGCACCAATATTTTGTTTTCTCTTTATCTACATGGGAAGAAAGAAGACTAAAGCACTGAAATTTGCCTTGAAAACAAAGCTAATGTGAGCACAGGAATCCATCTTCCCATCCTGCATCCCCTGTCTCCGTCCTCTCCAATCGAATGGAGATTTTCAAAAGTAAGTAAACACTAAAAACATATCCATTTGAGTGAAAAACTAATATTATCTCTTTCTTAATAATTTTCATTTGAAAACAATCAGGGAGCAGGAAATCTTTTAATTACGTTTGAAACTGTGAAACTGGCTCTGTGCTCACCAAGTCAAAGACATAAATACTGCATTATACTGCAAATATATCGAAAACATTATCAAGCTTAAAACAAGTCCATCATACCCATTATTTACCTGGGTCAAGACCATTAACAATGGTACAATAGAAACTCAGAACTGTAAAATCTAGATATTCCTCACCCCAAAGGATGTGAAATGGCACAATATGCTTCTATATCCTTTTGTATTGCAAGAGTAGTTCTTGTCCTGGTTTAAACTTGGAGAGCGTTAACTTCCTTCCTAGTAGCTGTTATGATAGACTGTGGGATAGGTTCCTTCAATCCTTAGCTTCAGATATTTTTCCTGTATACTTTGACACCTGAGGGAGATTCCTTGGATCCCGTCAATATCAGTAGAGGGAAATCAGTGTTTTGAAATTTGATTCATCTAGTCAGATGTAAATGTCAGCCTTAGGAGATGCTGAGTAGGTATGTCCTAAAAATACCTGTTTCTATGTACTTTACTTCAAAAGGAGCCTTAAGTGATGTAAATGTCTGGATGTAAACAACTACATTTAGTTAGATGAATCCCAGGATTCTGGGAGATCAGACGAGTCCTCAGACTTCACGTCTGCTCAGCTGCTTTTACTAGGCTATACCTTTGTCCATCGGCATTAGTTTTATCTGGATGTCTTCTCTTCGAAAACAACTGATTTGTGCTTTTATCCCTGTGACAATGACACTTCAAGCTGACAAAGCACATTCATGACATGAATGTCTGTCCTATCTAGAATGGTTTGAGAATCCCTTTCAGCTTTTCCTAGCAGTGAGCAGCAGATTTGAATAATCTTGGACATGGATTTAATGCTAGTTCTGACACAACGGGGTTCCCATCAAAAATACCTAAAATATGTCCATTGACCAACAAGGAAACTATGTTGGGTCTCTCACGAAGACAGCCAAGGCAGCACTGTAAATCAATAACATTCGTTTCAAAGAAATCCATTGACAGTAGTTGGGAATATAGATGTAAAAATGTTGCCTTTCTTATTCATCTGAGAAATTTTACATGCTCTAGGAAAGAAGGGAGTACCCAAACAATATGTTTGCAGGGGGGTTATCCTATAATTTTTTAGTGTTGCTTTCATGGGAAAAGACAGATGGTCTCCTCATTCCCCTTATGAGTTGTATGGTGTTTCAGGTAGGATCTCTTGTTTAATGTTCACTCTTATCCCAACCTGACATTCGAATAATGACCATTTTTAAAAAGAAGCAGCAAAATATATTGACTAATCAAATCTTCCAAAAAGATTGTTTAACTGTTGTTGCAATTAATTACTATTTCATTATACATGTCTCTGCTCAGCTTTCTAGCAGGATTTTCAGACGTGGTTTTCAAGAACCTGGCAGTCCTAAGACACTGTACAAACTTTGCAGAAGTAGCTCTGATAAATCTTGGTAAGGTAAATACGTAACAGAATGACCTCAGACTGAAGTTTCCTTCTTGCCTGTTTTCTTGAGTAAGGATCTAAGTTTGAAAAAGCTGCCTTGTTTAAATGAGGAGTTCACTTTATAAATAATAAGGTTGTATCCATTTTCTTTTACCAAGTTAGTCATCTTTTGACTATTTCATCTGCTCCTAGATCATGTAGCAATACAGGATAAAGACACTTTATGGACCTAATTTTTCAAACACTTACCTCACTGTACACCAGAAGCAACTCCCTTGTAGTCATTAGGTCTGGTTTCTCTCATACTTCATTCCTGCCTGGCTTCCAAAAACCATGGGACATGGGAAGGGGCTGCGGAGATCATCTGTTGTCTCCTTCTCAGGCTGCTTTAAGTTGTGGCTTACAACAGTGTTGCCATCCTCTAGGCTCACACAGGTGGAATACGGCACCAAGCATAAGGAGCCCCGAGATTTGGAGAGTCCCTTTTTAATATTACACACACGTTTTACAGTTAAAGTCTCATTGAGAAGAAAAGAATCCCACACGTTGAAATCGGCCCTGTTTCTCTCCATAGTCTTTTGTGTCCACAGTTGTCAAAGAAAACAGGTCAATTCTTCACAAAAATTTTAGTTTGCTGGGAAAAGAAAAAGCCGCAGTGAAGTGACACTTTGATTATAATTAAAAACTTTTCAGCTGATTTAACAGTTCACTTTAGGCATTTTTTGAGCTGTGGAAATAGCAGTGCTTTTAAGATAATGAGCATTGTATGATCGCTAATGAAATCCACATATGCATACATATATATATATGATATATATCTATATATACACAGAATATCTATCTATATATATAAATATATATATGGAGTCTTTATGCTCTACATTTATCCATCTACTACA
Source organism: Oreocharis arfaki (assembly GCA_013398015.1). Lineage (NCBI taxonomy): Eukaryota > Metazoa > Chordata > Aves > Passeriformes > Paramythiidae > Oreocharis > Oreocharis arfaki. The sequence continues at coordinate 49,229 of VZRR01005966.1, forward strand.
TAGATATATGGTCCTCTTAAGTTTACTTTAAAAGGAATCATATGCGAGGGAAAGCACATTTTTCAAATGTGGTTCTAGCTGTTTTGGTGAATGTTCTATAGAGCATTACTGATTGTTTACAAACCTTGTGTGGAATGCCTTTATGGCAATAGAGAGGGTAACATACCTTCATTGTTTATAAAATGACAGCTCCTAATGGACCATATTAGCTTTAACACAAACTATTAAATCCTTTTCATTAAATTATTCTGTGCTCTGTTTTGGAATCTTGTTAGCTCTGGGAAGTAGGTGCAAACTCCTAAGGAAACATGAGCACACATTGAGACTATTATAGATAATGTTTATTAAATAAGCCTCTGAGGATGTTTTTCTTGGGTTGCTCTCAAGCATTTTGAAGGAGTCGTGTTCCATGTTTGAGGTCCCATGTTTCTTCCTCTTAAACTATGAGCAGCTGTAGCACATGACCTACTTCTGTAGAACCCTGTAATGATTTCCTTCCTTCAGTGGCTTCAGGAGTCCCTCTTCTGCCCTGTGAAAAAAAGGGACAAATATTTTAATCCAAGCAAAATGCTAAAGCAGGTTTTGTTGGTTTCAGGGAAGAAACTCAATACAGCTACATCACCGAGCGTAGGCCTCAAATTGGAACCATCTGGCTTGCAGAAGCACCATGAGATCGTTGGGAAAGGCATGGATATTTTTGCCTTGGGCTGTAACACATACACCTGCAGAATGGGTAGACATGTTGGCAGACAAGCTGGACTCGTGTAGTAATACATGCCTTCCCTCACAGCGCTGTGGCAGTGCCGAAGTTTGGAAATTACCCTGACATGTTTAATAAATGCAATCATTGTACTGCATGCTCTCCAGTAGCAAGTATTCATCTATGCTTGCCATTAAGTTAATTCAGATAGGTCTGCACTTCAAGGCACATGTCTTTTCGGCCTTCTTGCACAGATAGCTCTTTTGAAGACAAAATAAGGACAAAGGAGGGAAGATGGTAAGCACAAAATCATGCACTACATCTTAAGGCTGCCTCTTGCAGGAGGTAGCTTCATGTGATATTCATGTGAACTGGGTTAGATTGAGAAGAGATTCTTGTTGGTAAATATTACAGCTCTTGGAGAGCACAAAAGAATGCAGGAGTCAGTGTAATCCGTCCCCCTTGGTGGGAGATTTGTAAAATCTCTAGGCTGGATGCAGAAGGAACAAGAAGCCACACACAGACTCTAAAGGTCGTGACTCCAGGAACTGTCAGAAAGAGGCATTGTCCAAGCCCATCCAAAAAATGAAAATGCATATCACAGAAGCAGAAGGACATATATCCTTGTCTGGAATGTTATTAAACAATTAGGATCACAGGTTTTACCAGAGCTCTGCACAGTGCCCGGTTTTCTGCCTGCAGGCTGGCGGATGGCAGAGCAAAAGACCAGAACGTGGCATTTGCACCTTTGTGATCTGTAGCTGCAAATACTACTTTGCACCTGCAAATTTGTACCCTGCCCCTACAGGCACTCTTCAGACAAAACTCTGAGCAGTCCCTTGAGCCTAAAAAGGTTAAGGCCTGTAATAGCTGGACATTAATACCGTGTTATTCTTCTTTCAGCAATATAATGTATACAACATCCAAGCCAGAATATCTGATGCTGGGTTAGAGAGTGTGGCTGCTCACATTACGCAGTAAATACACAGAAGGAGAATGGGTTTCCCCCAGCTTCCTCTCACTCCACCTAGAAGTCACACTGACTGTATCAAACATTCAGTGGGGAAAGTTTTCACCCTGAATCTCAATCTGTACTTTCCCATACTCCTGAAGAAGTCCAATGAGAACATTTTGGCCCAGCTCTGCTTTCAATGTACTCTATATTGCTAGCATCTGGAGTCATGTACGTGGGCTATCCCAGCCCTGAGCCAGGGAATAAAATAGACAGAATGTGCTCAAGATTGCAGTCTAGTCCTTCGCAACACAGAATTCTGAGCACTGCTAGTTCCATAGTCTTCTCTTTAGGAGGTGCTGAAGTGTTTTCAGAGATAAATCCTCAAGGTGACTTTTTAATTGCTTCACTGAGAGTTAAACTGGGTAAGAGATAAACCAAGACTATGTCCAGTGTGTAAATATCAAGCGTGAAATCTCTAGCTCTCCTCTCCTTCACTCCTCTGTAAACGTGAAGCAGCTCTGCAAAAACCTACAGAACAGTGCCAGGGTAAAACTGGCAAAACCCCTCAGATGATGGAGAGAGCAAATATTTTTTTCCGAGCTCTATGGAGACATTACACAGATTTTGTGGACAGTCCTGTATAACAGGAATAAAGGTGGAGCTATCTCAAAGGATAGTGCTCTGAAATAGCTTCCTCAGTTTCCAGCTCACTCTTGCCTGATTTTGGAAAGGAAATCTGACATTATGTATTGACACATAAGAAAGATGGGATAGAGTACATATTGCCATAGACAAACTTCCTTCTGGATTCATATTTGATTTCCTTTTGTTTTTCACCACACCTTGGCTCACCTCACCTTGCAGCAGCTTCTCATTGCTGTCCAGGCAAGCCAAGGCAGCTTTGCCTAACACACATCTCCAACAGTTTCCAGTGCTGTTTCAGCAACAAGATGAGAGTTAATGAGGCTCAACACACTTCCTAGCATACTTTATGGGGGAAACCCCATGAGTGAGAGCAGGAAATCCATCTTGTAAGAATTACAATGTGGTCTCAGTTCCTCGACTAGAAGCTGAAAAGAATATTGATATTTTTCAGAACAGCAAATACTAAGCATGGGGGTTCCCCGGCCCCTTTGGTTCAGCAGGGCAATTTTTCATTTCAGTGTCATTTAGATTTCTGAAATAATTTATTACATACTTGCAGAATATTGAAAATTTCCCTAAACCAGATTCTACTACCTCTATTGATGCAGGCCGTGCAAAGGCAATCCCACTGCCGACAGGAAAAAAAAGATGCTGTTTGCTATGAGGGAGGGAGGGCAGAATCAGAACCTTCCTAAAAGCCTTCTGAAAGATGAGGACAAACAAGAAGGCCCAGGTTTCACCTAGTGCATTTTGACAAATAACTGAACTGCCTTGTGATCTGAACCAGTAAACCGAGGAGGCTTACCACAGCCTTGCCAAATGCCTTTAACAAACAGAAATTCCTCCATCACATTCTGGGAATAAAAGCAACAAAAAGGAAATCTTTATGAGAGGAAAGCAAATGCAGCTGTGAACTTGGAGGCCAGGTAAAAGGATTTGAGAGAATATAAAGAGAAAAGTACTTTCCCTTAGCAAGTTTTTTCAGCCATCTGGCTCTTCCCACTCTCCCCTCCCCACTCCTGGGGTTGATGGTCCTTGCAGCACACTTTTCCAGACACACACCAAACCTGACACATGGGCTGCAGCCGCAAGCCAAATGTCTGCTTCCAGATGTGCCTGCTGGCCCCAGCGGAGCTGCTCTCCCATCACAAAGCTTGTGACCCCAGGTGGCAGCTAAACCTTCCCAGGGTACCGAACAAATAAGTGGCTGCCCAAATCCTGATCCTTCCTTTGCTCTGCCCCGGCTCTCACTTCAAAAAAATGTAGGAGACATGTTCCCTGCTTGCCTCCATCATGTCCCACAGTGCTTGCTGTCCCCTTCCTGTCCAGACAGAGGCGTTTTCTTCCTGTGGAAACCACAGCACAGGACAAGAAGAGGAGAAGGAGGATCCATCTAAACACAGGTCCCATCCCTGCACACAGCCAGATGTTGCCAGAATGTGCGTCTGACCCCAGAAGCTGGTGAGAACTTGTGGCCCTATGATTTAGGTGTGTTCAAGTGCTGCTAGGAGAGACATGTATAAGCAGTTTACAGAAATGGAGCTTTTTTATGAGACACTTTTCCCTTTCCATCAATAAGGCAATAGAGAGCTCTTTCTCCTCTGGAGTTTCAGGCCTTGGAGTTCATTTTCAAATGCTCACAGTCCTTTGAGGTTGACAGAGTTCCAGCTATTGATTTTCCTGACTTGTTCATAAGTTAATATTTACCATAAATATCTTGTTGAGAAAATGAAAAGAAAAGGCACATTTTCAAAACAGCAGAAGCTGGTGAGATAACGAACCAGACACAACTTTAAACAAGATATTTTAGAAAACATTAAATCTTCCTTCCCTTTTTTAATTAGTGGTAAAAAGAAAAAAAGAAAAACAAGTGCCCCCAAACCAGAAGGGTGACAAGCAGTTTTTGTTGTTGAGTTCATTACTGTGGTTATTTTGAGAGAGAAGACATTTTTGTCTTAATTCATGAGCCAGACATGAGGTCTTTGGAGGCTGTAAAAAGATCGCCTTAAAAACGACTGCAAAAAGATGACTTTGCTAGAAAATTCTGGCTGGTTCAACCATATCCAGACACTTGAGAAGCTTGATTACAGCTTGACTAACTCTCACCTACCCTCATCAAAGAACAGCCAAGATCAGGATTTCCTGGGAGCAAGCATCCCACCAGCGGCAGCGAAGCAAATGAAGCATGTGATGGGCTGGGGCACCACAAACAAAGGCAATGGCTTTGGCTGTGGTGAAAGGTTGTGCCACTGCAGCCCAGCTGGCTGCTAACGCAGGGCCCTGGCTTGCTCCCCTCCAACCTGCAGAAACTGGAGCTCAGCTTGTAGCCCCAGTGTGGACTTGCTAGTCTGCTGGCCTGGGGGTCCCACACTCGCCTATCACCATCTGCTCTGGAAATGGCAGCAAACCTCACTCACCCCCTTCCCCTTTCCCCAGCCCCTTGCTGGGGTGAGCTGCCGACAAACTCACCGGCAGGGAGGGCAATGCATGAAAGAAAACACAGAGCCGACAGAAAAACGAAACTCGCATGGCGGGGAATAATATTTCATTTGTGCAGTAGCGGCCCTGCTCAAGCAGTGTAAATAAAGCAGGTTACTGAGATGTGAATATACCACTGTTTATAAATACTAGCCCTTCTGCCCAGAGACGTGCGTGAGGAGAGCTGGACACTCGTGAGGTCACCCCACCACATTTTATGATTTACATAAATCATGTCAACACCATGAGCAGGAACGGCGGGCGAATGAGGCTGCATGAAGTGAACCATTCAGCCTCCTGTCACAGGTCTTAAAACAGGTAGAAGCTGTTAACGGGCCCACCAAATCTCTTAAAATGCAGAGGGGATGAAGGATAATCCAGCCAAGGAAACAAGGCATTCACCCACCCCATGTACCTCAGCTGTCAGAGACCTTCCTGAGCTCTGAGGAATAGAAAGCCAGCCAAAAATAGGGTGCTAGCAAAGCCCACAAGCTAAACTTGTGATTAATATTCACCTTCACAGAGGGTAGTGTGTCCCACCAAGCAACCGCTCTAATGAAGAAAATGCCTGCGAGCCTGGCAAAGGTGAAGAAAACGCCCCAGGTTTTGCTGCGTGTGGGACACTTCCTCCCCTTATTTACCAAGCACACTGAAAATATGATTTTTCTGGCAGAGGAATCAATATTCTGAGACTAAACGGAAGCCTCTCTGTAGGTTTGCCTTGCATCCAAGTACCTGTGGTTTGGGGGCCAGAGATGAAGGCAGTGGGGACAGATGCAGGAAAGCCGTGTTCAGCTTCCTGTGAATTTTGTTCAACGCCCTATGAGCACAGTGTCTAACTGGGATCACAAGATACAAGGCCAAAGCTGCAGCTTAGGATAAAAGCAGCAGTGAAAAACAATTTCCTTTTCCTTGCCACTTCACAGTCGTGTATCTCTCTGGGGTTGTTCTAATTTCAGTGGTCAGTAGTCCCTTTTGGTCCAATTTGCCTGTCTCAGGAGACAGATGATGCCATCAGGGTGGGTGCCTGAAACATTGAGGATCTGGCTTGCAGTCTTTAACTCTGCCCAAATTTCAGCTCTAATAACATGTAATTATGTAAAATAATTGTAAAAATTACAATCACACATGAATCGTGTATAATTATGCAAAAGAAATGTAAAAAATGTAAAAGCGGTACAAAATCCTTATGATATATTGCTGGTATATGGACATGAGCTATTCACTACTCTTAAATACAAGCTGATTTAAAAATATTATTTTGACCATAAATCAACCGTGTTCTATGTGATTCCTGTTGATCTACAGCTGTGACACATTCTCAGAGAAGAACAGATGTAAATATTAGGCGAAATTGGGAAGTGTTCTGAGAAGTGTTTTTCACTGGAAGATGTGGATTTGTCAAAATCAAAACCTTAGGGACGAGATGGGGTTTTTAAAATGAAAATGCTATATTCAAATACAATTGGAAAATGTTTTTAAAATTATCAGAATATCCTCTTTCTAAAACTTTTGAAAGATGCAATTTTCAGACTGAAAGTAAGTTTCTGTTCTGAAATCTAAGTAAGATTAGACCAAAAACATCAGGAAAAAATACTTAAGGCAAAACACTTCAAGTCTTACCAAAAATCATCATTTCAGGATTTTTGATCTGATCTAAATTTTTGCATTTTACTCTTTAAATTCAATTTTTTTTCAAAATTACCACTTCTGCACATGCAAAAAGTGATAAGTGCATAAACCCTTTTTTTTTTCACCTCTGCAGATCTATAAAAAATGTGTTTTCAGCAGACCACAGAGAGATCACACAAGCTTTGGTATCTCTTCCAGAGAAGCTTCACCCAACCAGAAGGCGGGGTGGGGAAATCTCAATTCTTCAGCCCTGAGGGGTCAGGAAATAACCTCTACTCTGCTTCTCCAATCTCATTCTGGACCCCAGCAAAAGCTTTTTTCTCAAAGGAGAAATGCAGAGGTGCCTTGCAGCTGGTGCCTTCCTCCCGTATATAGAGGTGGCACCACGGTGGGATCCTTTCTTGCACAGGCGGGTGACCTCTGTGTTCTAGTCTGGTCAAGGTCACAGCTTGGAGAAGCAAGTACCTGCTACCTGAAATGAAGCCCTGAATGAAAACTAAAGGGTTTGGGTTTTGATACTGTGCCTTCCTGACAGTGATGGCTTTTCAGGGGCAATTAAATGCTAAGCATCGGTCTGTTAAATTTAGTGGCAATTTCAGTTGTAGGCGGCATCAAGTCAAGGACAATTTCAGTTTCAGGGCAGCTTTTATTTCATGTTTTGAAACTGCAAGTGCTTTTTATTCAAGAGCAGCTTTTGTTTGAAATAATATAGCCTAGCTGTTTCTCTGTGGTCCTGATCCTTTATCTCAGAAAGGACCTCACTCATACCCAGAATCCTACCGATAACCAGGTATTTTCAGCACAGAGACTGGAGTGCCCTAAGCACAGGCTGGGGCCTGCTGTGCATGTCTGTCTTAGCGTGGGGAGGGTTTTTAAGACCCAGGGGTTTTCTCCCTCTAAGGCCCCCAACCCACCTGTCGGCAAGACTCTTTGGGAGAAGAGTCACCTGCAGGTTTTGACTTCAGATGCAGACCCAGATCAGAGGTTTGCAAAGGCATCTGGTTCAGGCATGTCATTGGGTTCCCTGTGGGAGTTGGTGTGTGTACCCACTCATTCCTGTCTGCATAGCCATACTTCATCTGTTTACAGGCAACAGCTTCCCTGAGTTGCCTTCCTTAAGACTCAGGTTTTATATTACCAGGTAAATTTCCTTTCAGTTTTATTTGCATGGAGCAAGAGTGACATTCTGTGGCCAGTTAGATTTATGGCAGCATTTCCTCACTCTTTTTCCCCTCCCATAAATACCTCAGGGTATAAACCACACTCTGATAGTCTTTTGTTTTGTTTGTGGCTTCTACCACAGTTCATGAGAAATAAATACAGAGGAATTCTCAAACACATTTCTGTGGCATATAATCCTTAGGGACTGCTTTACCATGAATTCCTGACAAATTCAGATGTCTTTGTACTGATTACTATTTTATGAGAGCAATGCCTGATTATAATATAAGTAACCAGAAGCATGAAGAGACTATGACATGTTCCTCGGGCTCCACTCTAGCTGGCTCAGCCTGTTGTACTTGGAAAGGATGAGGAAACCATGTTCCAAAACCCCATAAAAAAATAAAGCAGAGTGCTGTTTAAAACAAAGCAGTGGGCTTTTTAGGCACTTACGCGCTCCAGATAATACACCAACGACACTAAATTGAACTCATTTAGTTGTAAACATGATATTACATTTGACAGCTTCCAGTGGTAAAATACCAGACCATCCGTGCTGAGGAGAAAAGAAACAATATGGAAGGAGCAAAACTCATCAAAAAAGGAGCCACAAAAGGGCCAACAAGGGGAAAAAAATATCCAACAAAACCCCAGCATTTTTCAGTGGTTACAGTCATAACTCAGCACTGACACACATGGCACCAAAAGCAACCTGCCCAGTTTAAACGGCAGAGAGCAGGCGCTGGAGTTTATGTTGTTCCCCTGTTTATTAAAAACGGATGGGAGCACTTGACAGAAAAATCAAACTTCTGGTCACGGCTCATTAATCTCTGTTGTATCTGTCAGATATGTGTGTCTAGAGTTTCAACAAGGCTCTAGAATCAAGATCACTGCTGAGCTCTGTTATTTTCTCTAATTTTGAATGAGGGGAAATGCTGCCAATCACCCTAGGCAAGAGGTGAGCGCAGGGCCATGGCTGCAACCCTTTGCAGCCGGCATCTCCCTGCCCAGTGGCTTGGATCTGATTGCAGAGGCAGCAACCCCTCTCTCACCTCCTCACCACAGCCAGTTGTGGCTGGCTGCCTCCTCTCCCTTTCCCCTGAAAACCAGACTCATTGCCCACCCTCAAAGAACATGCCTGTCAATGTTAAGGTGATGATGAGGTTGAATCCTGCTCTCATACACAAAAGTGTTAATCACATTAATCCACTGAAGACAGTGGAGCTCCTCCTGTGTAAAACCAGGGTAAGTGATGGGCTCAGCAGGCCTAGAGTGGGCTCAGCAGGCCTGAGATGAATATGGTATGAAACAATTAGCTGCAGATGGTATAGGAATCTCGTTTTCTGGAAATACAGATTTTGCCTGGAGATCCTTCTATATATATTGGATTTGTCAAACTGATAATGACTTGAACATTTGGAGAGAGAGGATAACCCACCGCAGGGCCAGATGCAGCTGTGATGGGGACGATGGAAGACATATATTAGCCTCAAAATGTGTCTGTCTCCCCATCACATTCCTGTGCCAATCTATGGTGGTGGGAGGATGGATGAGCCCCTGAGTAGAGCAGGGCAGAGGAGCTCACCTGCTGCCTCCCCTTATGCCATTACTTTCCTTATTTGCTTTGGACATTGCTCATTTCTTCACTTATTTTTTTCTTTCCCCTTTTCTTCCTTTTTAAATTGTCAGTGATGCTGTTTGCAGAGACAGAAAAACTGATGGGCACTTAAAGGATGAGGCACAAGATTTAGCTGTTGCTTCACTTAAATGAGAAACACAGGCAGTTGTGAGAGGAGGTTTCCAGCTCCGTCTGTCAGAGGACAGGCTGGGGATTCCTTTCAGTCCTGATACTGCAAGCACTGTTCTTCAGGCAGGAACAGTGGAGTCACACAACACAAATATAGACACAGACAGCAAAATAGCAAAAAAAATACGATGTTTTACGACTGCAGGTACACCACAAGCAGGCAGCCTGACCCTCACTGCTCACCAACTGCAAATAGCAGTAGCAAGACTGTGTAAAAGCCATGCTTGCCAGCTCCCTTCTCAATGAAACACATGGAGGTTCCCTCCAGGGGATGTCTCTCCTGCCTGCCAAAGTTTGCCCTCAAGATCAGCCCTGCCTGCTGTGCCAACTGCAGGATTGCAGGCATGGCTGCCGCATGGTATTACAGATCATATGGAAAGCCATATTCCTGGGGATGTTCAGACATGCCAGAGAGCCTGTCTGCATGGCAGTCAGCTGGACTGGGAGTGGGCAGTAGGCAAATGGCAAAGAGCAGCACTTACCCTCCTTCATGCTGCAGCTCGCTGTTTCTGAGAAGCGCAGACACAGCCCTGTATTTCAGCCTCAGAAGGGCTTGCCCATGCAGAACACTTCCCAAGACCATTTCGAACCCCAGATTCATAAAGCTAGACCTATTAAGAAACAGAATGTCTTACTAGATCTTAACAGACAGAGTGAATCCAGTTGCCTGTTAATCTGCCTGCAATGTGGTGGACCCTTCTAATCCCAAGAGTAAATTTCCATTTTTTTAATGTTAGCTCCTATCACTTAAAATACTTTTCCAGTGGGTTTTTAGGAATCTGGGTTATTGGACCAAGGAATCTGGGCCTCCTGATCTGTTTATTCTTGCACACGTGAGTGGCTATACTAGTTGGTATAACTCACTGTTGCTCAGAGAAAACTTTGCATATCTCTCTCTCTCTCTCTATGTATATACATACACATATACACACTTGCAGCATTTCTGAAGATTCTCTGTATTTAACACACAATTTTTTTCAATAAAGCATAAATGACGTAGGAGCCATTTTCAACAGCCACATCAGCACTTAAGCCTGCATCCTTTAAGCTATTCAAGTACTTAGATATATATACCTTGGTGGAAGTGTTTCAGACATCTCAGCGGGTTAGATGAGTAGCTTCCACTGAAATCTGCCCCTAGTTCCAGCTTCCCCTCAGTTTCTTAAGTTGTTCTTTTGGGATTTAGATACTGAGATGACAGGTATCTAAAATATGCAATAGCTGGACGACATGCATAAGGTAAAGATGGGTGTTTGAACACTGTAGGATGTAGGATCCTCTTTAGCTGAGGGGCAGCTCAGGAAAAGGCCACGTGGCCCTCCCAGGTATCTCCTGGTCATCAATAGCCCCAGAGTAAAATTGTCAGGCAGTAAATGCTGACAGGTATCTTGTTCCACGCCTGGGTGTGTGAAATTTCTTGTGCAGATACAGAAGGCACGGCAGAGGGAAAATCTCCTTGCTAGCCAGCTTATTGGGAGCCAAGTTACAGTAGTGAGCCTCTCTATCGAGAGCAGGGCAGGTCAGCTCACGTGTAACTGAGAGGAGAGAAGGGACCCACACATCAGCCTGGCAGAAATAAGTGTTTGTTTCATTGAAATAGTGGGGGCATTTTTAATGGCAACCTGTCAGGAAGCTGAGCTGTATCCTTCAAAAAGCGGATGCAACTGCTGCCAGGTAGGCAGTAGCTGAGTGTGCTTGCTGGGCTGTACCACTTCCTGACTTTGTGCATTGGTCAAACAAAGTCACTAACTATGAACCCAGGATTTGTTATCTTCTTCCATCCTTTTGAGTGCTAGTTGTTTTTCTAGGAGACACAGAGAAACCTGAGGTAACAGATGTGTTCCAACTCTACTCCTATCTCCAGGATATAAACGATACAGCAGTCCTTGGTGTCCTTTACTGCATGGTGTGGCAGCAGCATTCTTTTTATTCTCAAAAAGACTTTGTGTCTCCTTGGAGAGAATCATAGAATCATAGAAGGGGTTGGTTGCAAAGGACTTTAAAAGGTCATCTAGTTCAACCCTCTGCAATAAGAAGTCAGGAGGTTCCCTTGGATGATGTAATTTGGTACTGCTGTGTACCAAGAATAACATTTTTAAGCAGTCACCATGTCCTTTGCCTTTGCAGTTTCCTTTCTGCTCTCTACTGCTGATAATTTTTTTTGCATGCATTTTATTTGAACAAAATAAAATGTTTTCAAGTGAGTAAGTATATAAAATCAAGTTACTTGTAGTTTGCTGGGAAGGTTAGTGGAAGGCAATTACAAATGTTTTTATGCTTAGCAAAACATAGCTGAAGATGTTATTTTCTTTGAACTGCAAAGCCAGGAAGTGCAAACCCTTTTGTTATTTTAGAAAATGTGTCACTAAATAAAGAATCTTTTTATGAAAGGAAAGATAAAAAACCCAACAATATTATATTTAGTTACTCTGCAACTGCAACCTTTCCCTTTGCATCTCTGTTTCTACCATCAGCCATAAAAAGCCCTTCTTCTTACCACAGAATATATCAACTGCAGGTCTCCAGTTAACTCATGTGTGAAATGTGCTTGATACCAAATGAATGGATGATCATAAAAACAGCGTTCCTTTTTCCTGGAAACAAAAAGCAGTGGTGATACATATTGCTTCTGTTTTCAGCCAAAGACTATAGTACCAGATGGCTAACACAACCGTAACAGCTAGCTGCATCTGGATTAAAAAGTTTGAAGGGTGTGAGCTAATCCTTAAAAAATGCCAGATAACTTCTGCCTCTTTAAATCATGCTACTGCTCACGCCATCCTAGGACTGCTCAAACATGCCTTAGTCATGTTCATTAAGCATTATTAAACTGAACAAAAGGCTAGTAACTATCTTTGTCAAGTCAGAGGTCATCTTTTGGGATATGATTCGAGACTCACTGAAGGCAAGGGAAGATGTCTCACTGATTTTTGTGGCCTTGTGGCCACTAGGAGCCTAGTGGTTATTTCTTCTTGTCCACACTGATTATGGCTGCAGATTAAACTTGTACCAGTTAAGGTTCTTTTCCTTTCCAACTTGTTTTTTGTATGAAATGACTTGGGTTTTCAAATTCAAATGTACTTTTTCCCATAAAAGCAAGATGTTTGGGTAACAATGTTTGTAATCTGAATACTGATCAGCCAGGGAAGAAATATATCTTTTTGCTCTATATGATTATGCAGTACCTGAAACAATAACTTGTAGGGAGGCCCTGGGCTTAGCTACAGGTACTTGCATTGCAACAGTCAGGTACCATTTCAAATTACTTTTATTTCAGCACCTTTCATAATCAGCTAGAAATGAAATTAATACGCTGTTGGACAGGAGAGTTATTGGCAATGGCTTTACGGGAAAAAGCATTTTTATTTTGTGAACAGCAAGGCCGAAATATGTGGATGATGGACTAGATACAGAGCCACTGTTCTTTTTTTCCAGAGACTGTGCCAGGCTACCAAACAAGGTTCTGAGTGCTAGCTCTTGGGTTGGTTTTGCTTTTCTTCCCTCTCACATTTTCTTTCCTGTAATGGTAGCAGCATACCTTAAAATTCCACAATTTCCCACCTTAATCTTTGCTATATTGTCAGACACTCAATGGGAAGACTTTCACAATTGCTCAGTGTTTCACCATGTTAAAATGCCACAACCATTCAAGTATTTTTTCATGTGAGAACATCTACAAAACTTCATGACTCACCCTACCAGGACAGAGAAAGAGAACAGCCTTGCAATACATTATGCCATTTCTCAAATGTTGGCTATCTTAATGGGGTCGGTACTGACATTTGTCTTGAAAGCCATCCAGTATTAGAGGGAAGTTCTCACACAGTCTTCCTCACAGATGGTGAGACCTGCCAGCAGTTTTATGGCTCAGCAGTGAATGGCTCTGCAGCTGTACAGGCATACCTGCTGGAAGGCTGCCCAAGTGATACATACAACACGTGTGGCAAAAAACCCCAGCGCCGCTGGTGGCTTCCTTTGTTTAATCCTCCTCCAGCAAACAAAAAGTGACGTGGCTTCAAAACAATGGGAAGGAGAGAGAAAAATAAGGGGAGAGGGTGCTACTGAAAGATTTAGTTAAAGTCTATTCTTCTCTGGTATTTCTCAGAGTAGGGGTCAATGGTTTAAGTACAACAGGCTTGATTCACTGCCTGGATGAAGCAGATGGGGCAGATCGCCAGGCAGAGGCTTCCGAATAAAAGCTTTGGAAGGCAGCTTTAACTCTACTTGCAGACCAAAGGGCCATTATAACAGTGAGAAAGTGGGACCTGACCTGACTCAGCCTTCACTTCCATCTGCTCCAGAGAATCCTTTGTACAGCAGTTGGGGTCAGAAGGACCACCTGAACTATCCCCTTCCTATGCCACTAGCATCCTGGAGATCCAGCACAGGAATTGACAGAGAATCTGCACAGAGGAATACAGTGATTGCCTAAGACAATCAGTCCCAGTGTGTTGATTTATAGCCTCACCTGGAGCCCACATTTTACTGCAAGAAAAGACGCTGCACCAGCAACTCACGAAAGGTCCTCTTGCCTGAAAGAAGAGACAATCTAAGTATGAAACTAGAGACAGCACTGGGAACACGGACACTTGGAGGGAAACTCAAAGAAAGAGAGAGCTGACATTGTTCAGCATCATGGCCAGCAGCCTGACTGTTGCTATATGTGTTGCAGGCGTTGAGATGCTTTTAAAGCAGGGAATGAGGTAAGTTTACAGACATCTGCTGGGAGTTCTTCCCGAGAGAAACATGAGCGAATGGGTGAAAGTACTTATTTGGAAGTGTAATAAGTGGGTAATAACTGTGGTTTCATGGAACAAGGATGCAAAATTCAAAACAATACTAGGCAGTACAGTACTACTTAGTGAAGATCGAAGAAACTGGAAACAAGCAGTTTATATCAGGAATCAAGATGGAAACCAGAAGAGAGAAGCAAAAACATTAAGTCAATATGCAGTCTAGATGAATTATTTTTTCAGTAGAAGTCAAAATATATTTTTGTGGCACTCAGCTTTTCACGATTTGGCTATGATGCTTATAGCTATTATCCAAGACTCCTTTCCCTTCTCAAACCTGGAACAGACCCTCAGAAATCCCTCAGTGACCTGATACAGGAGTACCTGGAATTAACACACACAGACAACTACTTCTTATTGAAGTTTTCAGCATTGGTGGTCTGAGCATCACCATCAGTCTACAGAGGAGTCTCCATTTTATACCATTTCTAGATTTTTAGAGACCCTGACTTTGAGCTACTAGCACCCATGTTGTTTCTCAAGCTTTTGCAAAGCTTGAGTTACAAGTGTGCATAGTGATACGGAGCTCTGATGAAAGGGTATCGTACAGATTCCTATCCCATGTATGGAAATGTGTGAATAAATTTTTCCATGTCTCTTTGGGCTCATAGATTATTAGCAGATGGTCTGAAAGACAAATAGACAAAAACAAATCGTTCAACATATTGTATGTCCAGAATATTCTACTGTTAGTAAAGTAATACATATCCCTATAATATTTTCTTTATTCACTGATTCATCATTTTTTCAGTTCTTTAATACCAAATCAATTATGCTCTATTTGTTTCTCAAGTCTCTGAACAAGCACAGCATAATTGGCTTTCATATGTCCAGTATCAACCACTGCCTTTACTTTCAGCCACGAAGTTTCCTAGACACCAAAACAAAGCATTCTTCAGCACATGCTCAAGAGCTTTGCTCTCATACATCACTAGCAGAGCATTTAGTTCCCTAATACATAGAGCACATACAGTGCTCTTCTAATCCTGAAGAAAACTATTCTTGCTCAACTCCAAAACGATTTTAATTTGGAATTCTTGTTTTCCATGGGAGTTGTGTATGGACCAGGCTACAGATAGTCAGCCATAATGCAGGAAAAATGTGCAAACCACATCTACAGGAGAAGACAACAATGATGGAGGAGTTTGATTCCATGGTCCTGGGGCAACAGGAATACCAGATTTAGGTAAAGTCATCATTTCTGCCTTCTGCCCTGTCCCTGAACCTTATCATCAGCATGAAATTCTCCAATTACCCCTGGACTGCAGTTATGAAACCTTGACTATTTTGACTTCAATGGATTTTGAAGAACTGGGTCAGAATTCATGTATGACAGATAATAAGCCTTAACTATAAAAGCAACAAAAATGCAGAAGGTGATATCTGTGTAATATAGTTCCATTAACATATCACACTACAAATCTTAATTTTGGAATTTCCTGAGGTAATTTTAGCTACGCAGTCTTCACATTACATTACGAGTCCTCCTTGTATAACACCCAGGGTGGCACAGCAAGTGTTGCAGGAACTGAAATGTGGGTTTCTGAGCTTGGTGACTTTAACCTCCGCTGCCTGAGCTTAAAGATGGCAGCCAGGAGAGACACAGAGTGCCAGCGTGGGTTGCAGTAGCATATTCTTTAGTTTTCTGCTGCTCACACCCTTGTTTTCACAGCAAAAAAAGGAAGATCAACAGGCCTGAAGGAAATCAGATGGAAGTGTTCCTGGACTCAAAATAAAATAGTAAGACTTATTTTGAGTATTAAGACACATATGCATACATGGGGGTTGGGAGTGAGGAAAAGAAAAATACTCAGTATGGGTGTTAAGGATAGAAAAACAGTGTCTGCTTTGACAGTTAGTATTTGGTGCCCTCTTCTGCACCCATCCGTATTTTTAAAGTTCTTTAGAATGAGGAGAAGAGCATCTGTCTGTCGTCCATTTCTACATAGCAGTGCTTTGCTGTGAGGGGCAGGGGGTCATCCTAGCAGATGTCAGCCATCGTGGTGATGGGAAAAGTAGAATCTTTTTTTAGGTGAGAAGAATGAGTGTGTTAATAGAGAATAAACGGCTGTGAATAGAAATTAAAAAATATTTAACTGAGATTTCAGTTATGACATCTAAATTATCATATTAATAAAAGTAGGTTGTATTTTGATTGTGACTGAAAAAGAAGCATACCATGTATATAAGGTATATAATCAGTTTAATCATATGCTGATCCCAGGACAATCTCATCCCAACATTTTATGAAATTACAAATAATATATAGCACACACAATTCTTCATAGTAATTTAAATGTCACTTTGCTAAATGAACTTGAAGACAGATTTGCACTTCTTGAATGCAGAATCATTTCAATATTAATTTCTATTTTTTCCATTACTGAAAGATAATTTTATGCTAGAATTTCAAATACTTAAAACCAAAAGGTTCACTAATTCTGGTCTCAGCTTTTGAGTTTCAGTTTGAGCTTCAAATTCAATTGGAAAGTTTCCTAACTACCTTCTTCTGTCTACCTTGAACTTCATTTTATCCATAGATGCACAAAGCACTGCAAACATCTTACAGCAGTTCTCTACCCGTCTGCCACAGCCCGGGCAGCTCTTGTTTCCTGCAAGATTATTCATTTATTTTGAAAAGGAACGATATGGAGGTTATAATTGTGCCAGCTCACAGCTCCTCCACTGAGAACTGAAGAGAGCAGTATCTAAATCATAGATGTTGTTATGAAAATGACAAGCCTCAGGTTCCTGAACAACAGTCCACCTGAACCCTTGACCTTGGGCAGGGTTGCTCAGAAACATCATCTGAGCAAGACATAGAAGACTGAGGTCTGGTTTTACCCTTCCAGGTATGTTTTTGTTCCTGTTTATTGCTGGTTGACTTCATGAGAAGAAATCCACTTGACATTTTAAGATTTTCTTTCTTGGATACATAGGTTTGAGCAGCTGCCGCTAACCTCCCCTACAGTTTTGAAGCCAGTTTGTTTTCAGTCAAGTTAAACCTTAGAGCCAAAACTGTCAAACTTGGGTGACTACATTCCACAGAGAGACATGAAAGCAATTGGCCAGATTTTTGAGGATGGAAAACATTCTGAGTTTGGATCATCTTAGCACCTCCAAAAGTCAGGCCATTCATTTAAGTAATCTAAAATGTATTTTGATTCTGAAACATAGATATTTCATTTGGAATATCTGGCTAATATTTTCAATTTCTCTCAACAGTGAACTGCCATTCTCAGTAACCTGTCCTGAAAACTGTTACCTTCTTTCTTATTTTCTAACTTTGGAGTAGAGGAGATTCATCTTTAGTGTAACAACTAAGTTTTATACATATGTCAGAGGGTAGATAGAATGGGGTATATCACAGAAAAAGGCTCAGGAAAATATGCAGACTATCACTCTGAGCAGGCACATGACCTCAAAAGCAGGTGCAGACACACTGCACCCAGGCAAGCTCATCCTGAATCTGACATATTATTGTCACTACACAGATCCCAGCAGTATAAGGAAATCTTGCTATACTAGATCTGCATCCTACTGTGCAGGAGTGCAAATCCCAAATGTAAGAACATCTCTGCAAAGCTAACTTTAGCCTAAATGTTGCCCAAGTTGAACCAGGACCCCAACTTCAGCGTGGTGAAGCCTGGGGCACTGACTGGCTGGCCCACTAATGGATGCAGTCTAACAATTGATCTCCCTGTAGCAAGGACATATGTTTGCTCCATGGGAAAACTTCAAGGGTATACAGTCCTTCAGTGCCTTCTGCTCATCTAAAGAGGTCGGTCTTTTCTTATAAACAATTAACTGGGGATGTTTTGTTTTGCTTTGTTTTGCAGCTTGCTCCAGTAAAGAAATCCATAGGATGCCCATCCACAACTGTTAGTATTACATACAAGCATAGCGTGGACAAAACAAACTCTAGTGTTATTTCACAGTGTGGCTGCTTTCATGCAAACAGAGCTTATACAAACAGAGTAATTCAAGCACGGATAATTCATGTTAACTCTTCACTGAAGACACATCCATCAGCGGTGCATAGGAAGTGATTTTACCCTTGCTTTGTTTTCACTTAGGTTGCTAATTAAGATAAGTTAATCTAAACAAGCTTGAACTGGATTCAAAGTGTCAGGGATTTCTTTTTCTAGTTTACATTGATCAAATTAAACTAATTGATGTAAACTTTTGGAACTTTTCTACTGAGGACAAGATCCTGTGTAATAGAAAATATGAGCACAGGCTGCAAAAATAGATTTCAGAGCTTACAGCACCTCTTTTTGTGATGTCTTATACTTTTATATCATATGACCATCTGCAGCTAAGTGGAGCTGGCCATTCAACAAAGGGACTAGTCAGGTCACTGAAATATGGAGTTGCCCTTTGCTTGTATTTGGATAACTCTGATGGATAAAACATTGCTGAACATTATTCAGGAATGACATCAAATATTTTGCCTCTGTACGCAAAAAATAGCAGTCTAGACTGAGAGGAGGCTTTCAGTATTCTTATTTTCTACTCAACTTTGAAAAAAAAAATCTTTTTGAATCAATTATTAAATTAAGGCATTTAAAAATAATAAACCAAAGCTGCATTTAAATCTCAAACAAGGATGAAGTACCTGTGGAAAGAGGAAGGACATTTTCCTCCCTTTACCATGGTACCTACAGTTTTTGAAGGTGATTAACTATTGAATGCTCTAATATTAAAAGGATTTTTTAAAGGCATTTTATTGTGAGGATTCCTGATTTAAAGAGGTGCTTCAGGAAGTAATCAGCTGTTTTACCATCCTGTTGAGATAGCTATCTCTGACACTGTAAGCTCAAGTAGTATTCATATCAATATAAGCAATGTTATGGCACGCAATCTCAGATTAAACTGTGTGGAAAGCAGCTTCTAACATTGCATCATCTACATAGTAAAGATATATGCCATTAATAGAATGTACTTACAAAGACAACAAACAAATATAATGGGTAGGCTGCTTAGGAGAAACAGGCTTCATCACTACGTCATCATCATAGTCCTCTAATCTAACAAAACAAAAATAACTTTGATGAGTCAGTTAAGAACCATGATTTCAGAATAAAACCACTTGGGTTTTCTTTTTCAATGTCAGTCTGTGCACACCAGATCAACTTCCTTGGCATTTAAACTGCTTGCCTCGTATCACACTGCATCAGCCAAAACAGGCAGAGGGACTTGTGCTAGAAGTCTCTTCTTCAAAAGGGAGAAGCCTTAAAGGGGGGTAAATTTCAGAGGAGTTACCCTGATTTTGGAAACCATTCCCTGTGCCAACTGGCTTATCTAGGCTCTTTTTGTTTGAGTCTGTCCTTAGAGATTTCAGAAGCTGGTTGTTCTACTAGACCTGACAACAAGGCTCTGAAAGCCCTCCCTTTTAACTTGAAACATCACCTAGTACATCCAGAATCTAAAAGCTAGAGCAGTAGTCTCAGCCCAAAGCTCATGAGGAAAACACTCTGACCTGCTACCTAGGGTGACTCAGCATTGATCAAAAAACATAGGTTCCTGAGGAGAAACAGCTTAATTGATCTAAGTCTAAATCTATAGTATTCTGCTTACATCTAAATCTATAGTATTCTGCTTACTGATAAAAGGATGGAGCCCAAGACCAAAAGTAGTCTAGTAGCTGCACACTGAGAAATTAGCTTGGATCTCACCTGAATAGGGTGAGCTCTAGAAGTGTGTGTTGTCACACAGCTCCCCACAGCTCAGGGCAAATATCACCCTATTTAGTATTAACCACCTCAGCCCTTCAAGGCAGACTGTCATCCCCTTCTAAGCCCAGGCCACCCAGCCTGCAGCATGTGGACAGTATCTCCACAGAGGCAATACCTGTGCACAGGGACCTCAGTGTCATCGTGAATCTATAAATCAGTAGAGGTTTTCTCCTAAACGTCCTGAAGCCAGGCCATAGAAATCACTATGTCTACGTGATCCTTGGTACTCTCTTACTCTCTCACCCTTATCTCTAGGGTTATATACTACTAAGTTTAACAACATCTGGCGAAGTTCTTGGGTAAGGGAAGTCCATCAGCTATATCGTAAAATTACAGTTAGAATAGTTTAGAATAGTTGGAATAGTTAGAAGAACAGTTTTGGTCTGTGCCTGTCAGGACTTTGCCAGCCATAGTCCAAGAACTAGTACAGCCCTGGCACCACTTCCAGCAGGTGGTGTGGATGTGGATGCCCTTTGCTGAAGGGTGAGACTTTATTAATGCAGTTGCAAGCCACTCTGTGACAGCTGGCCTTTGTGCCAGAACAGGGCTCCAGGATGCATTGTTTACCACCAAACGTAGTTTAAGCACTTGCCAGCTGAAGACATACTTGCCCCCTTCACAAATTCAGGACCAGATGTGAGGCATTCTCCAAAGGTTTGGAGACACTGAGAGAGTAGATAATGAACTGGACCACTTCATTCACCCTCAGAACTCCAAGGCAGTCTCTGACACACCTCTGATGAGCAATATCATGTCCGTGCGTGCTGCTGTTAGCCTGAGTTACATTTGTTTATGAAAGCGAGGCAAGTACTGCTTTCCATGGCTATCAGAAATGGAAATGGAAGCACCACAAAGCACAGGTTTGCTGCTGTTATAGGCAATATACATCTTCCTACCTAGGTGTTCATTTCCATAGTTCTAATTTTCACATGGAAGGGTATGTCCTGTTGCAGTCTTAACTTCCAGTAAACATAGATATGGTTTTTAATAAATGCATACTGTGGCCCATAGAAAGTACAAACCATGTCCCTTGCTACTATGCGATAAACCTTCTGGATACCTTTTATTTAATTAATCAAAGCACAGTGAGATTTTTATTTTAACATCAAGTCACTCCTTAACTATTAGAGCTCACTCCCTAGAGAGAAATATCCCCAATTATCATAATTATCATATAGATCAGCTCCAGAAAATTTTATATTATGCATTTAACTTCTGCCATCATAAAATGTGAAGTGCAAAGTACACATGATGTACTTTCCTTCACAACATAACAGTAGCATTACCTATTTCCTAGATCTGTACACTTTTTGTACATTTGACATGAAATTACACTAACATTAGCCATTCTTCTCTGTTACTAAAGTAAGAGAAAGCATTTCTTTGCTTCAAAAGAAATGAACCACTTTCTATAAACCATTCCTCCATTACAGCAATCATTCAAAAACTGTATACTCAATTTCTTGAAAAATTCCTGGACAAATTTCTGAAATCATTACAACCAGCTAGTTTGTAAATTTTCTTTCAGAGATTACAGGTATAAAAACTTCTCAAACAAGTCTCCTATCTATAGAGACATTTGTTCAACTTGTCTGACTTCCTCCTCACTTACCTTTAAGAGGTAGGAGCTGTCTCTGTTACAATGGCACTGACATAGCAGGACTACTCCCAGCAATTGTGGTGTATTAAATGCTTTCCAAGAAAGAATGCTTTCTCTGCAGTGGTAGCCTACTTACCCGATAAGTTATCCCAGAAATTCACTATGTGAATATACTTGTTCTTCTGGGGTATCTTCAGAAGTTTTTCTAGATATTTACTTGAGGAAAGATCAGGATAGACCATAGCTGGAAATTTTAAGATAATCTTGCCACTTGAAATGTTGAGTCGCATTTTTAAATTAAAAACAAGTCATCTGTATTTGGTATTTTTTATATTAGATGCTTTGAATCCTTGATTAAACAACCTAAGGGTGTATTTAAGAATTTTTTCCTGTACATTTAAAACAAGAGCTTTTATTCTTGGTCTTGTTTATTCAGGTAATTTGGACACATACTATAGCTTCCTTTCTGCCACAGGGTTCTGTCACATCATCATCACCCGTTTATTTTTACTCCTAAATGAACATTTGGAATTGTCACTTAAGAGAAGGCATATTTTGTCAACGTCCTTCTCTGTTCTACTTTACTCAGTTCTGTTTATTTTCTTTCCATATCTTCACTTCCATTTCTTTAAATATTACTTCCATTCCTTTAAATATTGACTTAGAAATTCTTTAAATCTTAACTAAGAAAAAAAGACAGATTTCTTCTTTGGTTTGTGTTAGAATTACTCATAATGTACTATATATGCCCATGCAATAAAATAAATTTTAAAAAACAGATTTTGTTCTAAATCAAGAAAAGCTACCACAAATAGAACCATAGCAGCTTGTTAGCAGACAGTGAGAATACTGCTGTGGCACAAAGGTTTCTATATTTTTCCAAAGACAAGTAAAACAATGAGATAGTGGTGTGAAAAGGAGGAATCTTCAGACATGGATTATGGAAGAAGGCTCAAGAATGTAGATTCACTTGGAGCTACTAAAAATATCATCATATTCCAACAATAATGTTTTTAAAGATTAAAAACAAAAGGACAACTAGCATTCTAAGGAGAAGTTATTTCAAAAAGATGAACCATTTTATTATAAAATTAGTTTTAGTTCTTTGAAAACATTTGACTTCCATCTGCTACAAATTATAAAGCAAACACGGAATAGGTACATATTAATATTAATAAATAGAGAATATTAATTACTCTTTTTATTTTTTTCTTTGGTTTACGTTTAGGATCCTGTTTTAGCACAAACAAACACTACATATTTTGGTTTAAGGAGCATATTTCTAAGTAAAAAGAAGATATTTCCCTGCCCTTTTTCAGCTCATCTTTTGAGTCAGCTTGTTCAGACATCTACAGCAGGGTTTAAAAAGGCTGCACGCTGCACATACATAACTTCATATTGTAACTCAACTATTTATTGGCCAGCATGCACAAAAGGTAGGTAGGATTTAATGTTTAATCACTAGTGTGCTTGCCATCCTGACAAAGCACCTCATGACTCTGCCAGCAAGGCAGGCATCAGACACAGGGGAAAAGGCCAATCTCCAGGGCTCCTGAAGATGGTCCCTCAGCACGGCAGAGCTGCCATCTTCTACCCCAAGCTGAAAGTCCCTGGTCTGAAAAAATTCCATTAATTGATCATGGAAATTCTTAGTACCTAGTTTTGAAAATCTTTCTTGTGGCGCATGGCATTGAATAGTGTGCTATTAATGGCAACAGCTTTGTTCACCAGGTAAGAAGGTTTTTAAAGACATATGGCAGCAGAATCCTGGCCTTGGCTCAGTTCTAAAATGAATTTCAAGAGGATGGAATCCTCCCATTTTCGCAAATATGTCCAGGTTCAAAAAATGCAGTGCTATTTACATGAAATTTTCTTACAATCTTCCACTTACATTACATTCCCGTTAATTTGCTTCACTGACCTTAACTTCTGAAATTCTTCCTAAATTTTACATGCCTGAATACCATGTTCCTGACCAGTAACAGCACTGCCACTACTCAGTGATAGTGATAAGCTGTTCTATGTACTCTAGCAGCTAAAACACCCCATCATCTAAAATTAAACCTTAACTGAGAGATTAACTGAATATTGCATAGAAGATTTGAGAACTTGTGAAAGTCTTCTAATATTTGAAAGGAGAAGACTAATTCAGATATGTTGCCTTATTTTGCTAGATTTGTTCTAATACTGGTGTAAAGATGCAAAACATTCATCATCTGATTTCCAGCATGAACATGAGAAGACCAAAATTTGATTTTTCTCAAGAATTTCAAACTATTCCAATTTTGTACATGGAATATTTGCATTAACGTGAGAAAAAATCTGAAGACCAACATCTGTTTGCAAATATTCTCAAAATAATCAGAAAGTGCTTAAAAATCATATGCCCTTAGAGTGCAAAAACCTTCTTCAATAAACTTAAATAAGCAATTTAAAGTAATAATTAAACTATGTATCATTTGCAGAAAATTTAAAACAGAAAAAGGCAAAACAAATTTTGTTTCCCCAAGCCTGTTCCTCATTGCAACAGCAATCATTTGCAGGCTCCAATAAGGTGTTTAAAATATGATCTGAGCACTATCCCGACTGTACTTTACCAAGTAATTCCTCATTTAATTTCATGCAACAAAAGAGTTACATATAGTTGACTCATCTCCCCTTTTATTTTTAGGGTTTGAAATGGTATTTTTTATTTTGAAGAGTATCACGTTTTCCCTGACAACTTCACTCTGAAATAGACTTTTTTCTGAAGGCTTCTTACTTTTAAAAAACTATATTTGCTCAGAACCTCTATATTCCAACAGAAACTCTTACTGAAATTGCAGTTTGATTAACTTTATTTAATTCATTAAGAAGAGCGGAAAACTAGCAGTCATATCCCAGGCGACAGCGAAGTCCTTTCCCAAGAGATATTTAACAAGCTTATTCATTTTGCTTTGCTTTAAAAAATTTATTTATTTTTTTAGTAAACAGAAGTAACGTAATCTGGTTAAATCACGTTGTATCTACAAGTACAGACTGACCTTTCCATGTAACTTTATAAATGACTGAGAATGCTTGGGCAAAGAGACAAAATGTCTGGCATCCTTAAAATATGCTGGAGCCTACTTACCTCTACAAGGTTCAGAATAATTTGCTGCCAGCCAACCATGTCCGGCTGGATTGTGGCAGCACATTATAAATGACACATGACTTATGTCACCAATAAGTAAATAAACCAGTCAGCTTGTGACTATGATCACAGAAATTGGAGTTTCCTTCTCTTTTCCCCCTCAAAATCTGCAAACTTTCTCTCCCATTTCACCTCCCATTTAGAAACAGAGTTATCACAATATGAGAAATACACTTGCTTGCTGCAGATGTTCAGATTTAGGCTGACATGCAGTATTAGATTCTCACATGTAAGGAGGTGATGATTCAAACAGTTTCTCCTGATACTTATAATAATCTCAATTATGTGTGCTATTTCATGAGTGAGCTCCAGACTGTATCATTTACCCTCTTAAGTGCTTTCTTTGATGGTTGAAGATGGCAGAGCAAGAGTTGGGACTTGGTTCAAAGTGGTCAGTGTCTGACAGGTTCTCCGGGCAGGCACAAAACACCTGTAAGTAAAATGATTTTCCAGGTGCCGGCTTAGTTCTCCAAGAGCAGGGCACTATTTCTGCATTTGAGTTACCTCTCGCACTGATGTGAGATTGCAAAAGAAGCTTTCCATGCTTACTTCCCTCTCCAGCCATACCCACCCAAGATTATTGTGGATTAAGATCTTGTGCAGCAGAACAACTTCCAGGTGTCACGTTGACTTGACTGGGTTTTCAGTATTGGCACCCACAGGGTAGACTGTAGGTAGTGCCTTGTTGCTGCAGTAAGAGAGAAGCCAAAAATGACCAGTTCTTTACTCAGAACATCTGGGTAAGACATCTGCAATATGTTAGGTTGTTTTGCTGGACACTTTACAGCCTTGACATAGATTCAATACAGGCGCATGATTTGCTTGTTTCTGTACACAGTTTTACAGCAGACAACTGCAAATTGTTTTCTTTGTTATTTGAATATCATGGTCAGAAAGCAAGAGGAGTGATGGGTGGGGGTTTTTTTCCTAAATCCAGATCCAATTTGTCATTCTCTTTCCTTGTTATTTCTGGTAAAGATGCATTGTATGGATTTCTTTAGATTTTTCTATGGAAGCCCTGAAGACTCAGAAGCTTCTGCTGCTACAGCTGTTTTAAAACCTGAAATAATTTCAGTCATAATTTCTTGTACTTCATTATTTCAGAGACCAGTTCAAAGCCTATTAAAGTAAAGTTAAAGCTTCCTTTTCAGCTTCAGGATGGTATTTTGATCATTAGTTTCATTTTGAGGGGAGAAGTTTAGTTCTGAATAACCACTTGGTCCTCTTTAGAACATCTCCAAGAAGCCTGCAAAAGTGCAAGGTGCTGGATCTGCCATTTCCTGAACTCCAAAGACACCAAAAGGACCACTTCCATTCTCTAACTTTTCAGCTCCCATCCAGTTCTCAGAAGGTGAATGCAGTCTTCTGTTAGACTAGTGTGTGGCCCACATCTTCCACAACCTGGTCTGCTCAGCAGGATTAACTTAGTGTCTGGAACCCCAGCATTCTATGGGACAATGCTTGGTCTTCGACCATCGTGCACCTGCACGAATTTAAACCCAGCAGGAAAGACGTGAGGCCATTGGAAGACACATGCCAGCCTTCAAAACAAAAGAGAGCTTGCAGTCTGACAAAGATACAGATGGAGTTCATAACCTCCAGCAGCATTCACAAACTGTAGAATGGCCGGTTCCTCATGTTGTCCCAGGAGGGCATGCTCTGAGAGGTATTTTCTGGTTATCTGCTGAGGCAGACAGGACTTACAGTGTCTACTCCCTGCCTACAAATGAATCTTGGGAAGAACACACAACCTGAAAAACTACCGTTTTCACCTATATTTTCTGAATATATGTTTGTATCCAGACCTTAAAAGAATCAGGAATGAAAAGTTTATAAATCTGAACAGGTTCAGTAATGGGAATAGCAACATATTTCCTTCTGTGTGATGAAGGGATAAAACTACTACTACTCTGAGTTTCGAGGAGGGAGATTATTTGTATTTCTGGTTCTATTTTGGGGTCTTCCAAGCAGCTGTGCTATACAGGGAAAGGGGCCCTAATCAATGCTGGTGTGACTTGATCGAGGTCACCTTGTATCTAGGCCAGTCCTTAGGCCCCTTTTATTTAGAAGCATAGGCACAGCTTCTGGATATAATGTCAGCTCTGACTCAAAGATGCTGCTAGGATCAGCAATGACATTAGTCTAATCATACAGAGACAAAAAAGTCTGATGCAAACCCTAGTCTAAAGAACAGCTCCAAATGATTCTATTATTGAAATACTGAATCAGCAATAGCAACAGTGATAAACATATGGAGGCAAAGTGTATGGTAGACAAATGACAAAGACACATCACATAGACTAAAAGCACTTGCCAACTAAAAATAGGCCTAGACACTGCATTTAGATCTCTTTGGGCTGACTCTGGCATTCATGTGGGATAAAACTATCTTCAGATGCCTCCAAATTACATCTATATAAGTTCTCTTTCTTTCTGGGAACAGTTGGTAAATTCAGTGGGGTCTACCCAAGCACATAAATTATGGCAGAGCTGAAACATAATGCTGCAGAAAAGAATGCTCCCCAAAATGCCTTGCAGTGCTCAATGATACCCATAAACTGTGGGGGGAAAAAGAAACCAACCAGCAACCCTCAGACTGTGAAGAAAAGACGAAACAGATGCGGAGCTGTGAACCAAAGTGCAGTGAAAATCTGGGTAACACCTTCTTTTACGGGGAAGGAAAGCTGTGGTAAGGAACAAAACGGGGCACTCCTTTACAAGTAAAGATCACTGGCTACTCTTGATTCACCTTTACTAATTCTATGCTCAATCCAAACCACTTTCACTACAAAACGAAATATGATGCCTCTGTATTTGGTGTTGTCATGTAAATTTTCTTTATTTTTGTATTTGATAGTGTTGGAATAAAGATTCTTGAAATCTCTCTCGCTACAGACTTGACTGACAGCCCCCTAAGTGCTGTGCCTTTTATAGCGTAACATAATTGACAACCCTTAGGTAGCTGGTGTATGCAGCCTATGAAATGAAGTGTGCTCGTTCCACATTTGAAGAAAAGTAGGTGCAATGAAATAGTTGTTATTATTAGCCTTTTAAAATAGAATTTATGTGTTTGCATTAAAGAAAGCATGACTTCTGGATATATCAGCCTCAAGCCTTTCAATAGTGATGAAGAAGATCAATACAAAACAATTTCTGTGTCAAAAAGCACACACATGTCATAAAATATCTGGAAATTACTTAACTGGAACAGAGTTAAAATACTGCTGAATTGTCTGCATTTTTAACATGCATTTTGGTTTTTTTGAAACACATACTGATCAGCTTCTGAAACACAAAGCTGTCTGTCAAGCCACTCTTCTCCAGTGCTCTCCCTAGCCAAAACCACCAATTTTTTGTTCAACGCTGGACCTGGGTGTTCCTAAACTTCCCTGGGTCTAAACAAATCCCAGAAAGTACTCCTGCTTAGGCTCTGAGAAATGCTCTTGGCATGTGGATACTATAACATCCTGAGATTTTGTCACCCACTCAGTCCCTGGATGAGCACTGTTGATTGCTGTGCCCCTTGGCACATGTGCCCCAGAACTTCAGCCGAAGTACTTACAGCTTGAGGAAAAAAGGCACGGGGGAAAGAGAACAGAAAACGCTTTATAAGAAGAATAACTTTAGTTCAGAATTCCAAAACAAATCTACTCTTTTATTTCTGTTTAGGGAAAATACAAAAATTTTGGTATCTCTTCAGAAATGGATTTGGATTAGGGCATCCTGTGAAGTTTTAACTCTCCTACAACTATTTGCTTTGTCTTTGATAGATGGAGGTACCCCATCTCTGCTGCAGGTTAGCTTGTTCTGTTTCAAGGCAGCAGATCCAGCTACATCCTTCATCAAGTTCTGACCTCTTCTCCTGTGTGAGTTTTTCTCACATCTAAGCCTAGGATACAGTCTTCAGCTCATTATTGATGAGACTTCATCTCTGTATATCTGCCCTGTCTTTATACCTCATCCCATTCTACAACTTCCTTGCGAGGGGACAAGGAGGGGCAGGCAGTGATCTCTTCTCTGTGGTGACCAGTGACAAGCTGGGAGGGAACAGCCTCAAGTTGTGCCCAGGGAGGGTTAGGTTGGATATTAGGGAAAGGTTCTTCACCCAGAGGGTGGCTGGGCACTGGAACAGGTTCCTCAGGGAAGTGGTCACAGCACCAAGCCTGACAGAGTTCAAGAAGCATTTGGACAATGCTCTCAGACACACGGTGTGACTCTTGGGGATGGTCCTGTGGAGGGCCAGGAGTTGGACTTGATGATCCTGATGAGTCCCTTCCAACTCAGCTTATTCTGTGATTCTGTAAGCACCTATCACTGGTAGAGCGAAGCCATCAGGCTCAATGGACTTCTGGGCTGCCCCAGATCCTTGCTAATTTTCAGACTGCATATTTGAGGCTGTGAGCTAAACATCTCCAGCACTGCCACCAGGATACCTGCTCCTCAAGCAACTGGTTTTCACACTACCCATACTAGTAACCTGAACTCATGCTAGCTACAAATGCCATCTCTGATCACAAAAGAACACCCCAAATATCACTTCAGGACTGTCTGCATGTAGGCTGATAACATAAGCAATCAGCAACTTTGAACTAAAGCTCAGCCTTAGGTTTGTGCTTTAGAATTTGCATATACTACAGATGTGCCCCTCAGGCTGTCCCCTGACCCATTCATGTGACAGGCTCAGCCTGGTTTCCTTATTCGGCTTTCAGTGATTTTTCACTTCAGAAACCTCAAGCCCCACACTGAAGCACCCTTTTCCTTATGTCAGGCCATCCTCAAAGACAGCACTCCAAACCTTTGAATCATCCCAAATTACATGCTTACCCCTCATTACCTAAGTCTAAAAACAAAAGCAGGTAATGTGCTGCAGGCGACAGTCCCCAGTCCTGTGATTGCACAAAGCACGAATAGCAGGTTACATGAGGATGTGGGTAATCAGGCTCACAATTGAAACAGGTCCCCAGAGATAAACATTGCCCAGCTGGGCTGAACAAGGACATCCCTGCTGCAAATGTGACTAAAGTTCCTCAGAGGGCTTATCGAAGCATTGGGGTAGTTTGCATGGATTAGGTAAGCATCTACAGGCTGTCAACTAAACACAGAGACAGAAAGAGAAGCCCTTTGGAGTTAATCTTAGGATAAGTAGATTAAACACGGTTTTCTTTCTGTGTTACCTGCTCTAGATGTAACAAATTTTGACAGAGGGATGGGGTGCAGGTGGTTGAGCATATAAATAACCTCTGCTCATTTTTATCCTACCTTCATTTGTGCTAAAAACTGATTTTGGACTGGCAAACCCAGACTCCCGACATTTAAGTAGAAGTGGCAATCTTTCCACTAGAAGGAATCTTTCTGGAACATGCTAGCCATGCCTACCACAGAAGTACATTTCCTTCAAAGCACCCCAAGTAATAACTACATGCACTTCTGATCAGTCTAGACAGACAATGGTCATCCAGGGATCTCTGTACAAGTGCCTTCTAGGGGCAAGCAAGCACAGGTAAACCCCCTTGGCAGTAGCAGGATGGTTGGGAAATATACCTGAAATTTGTGCAAAAATCTTCCAGATTGAAGGGGCAGCCATCAGTTTCTAATGGCTGACAGCTCTAACGATCCAAGAGAAACACAACATAGCCCTTAATTGCTGGACTTCACACACACCACGGTCTCTATTCAGCAATACACAAGAACAATTCTGTAACCTCCAACTGAAACCATGGGCTGTATGAAGCCCGATGTCTTTGAAATCATGCTCCAGATTGCAAATGCATTTAGGATTTTTTCACAGTGAGCACAGGAGTAGAAAAATGTAGGAAATCAAGGAAGTTGTATTTACATCAACTAGTTCCCAAGACAAGTGAGCAATATTTTATAGGTAGCGTGCTCCTCAAGCTTAACTGATGATTAATTATATGTGGGGAATAAAAACCATTCACTCCAGCAGCGCTTTGTTTCTGTAGAGTTGACAGGGGTGAGAAGTCACAATTGCTCAGCACAGTGAGGACTGAAGAGCTCCTCTGTAGCTGAACAAAGCCAAGCCGCGGGGCGACAGATGGCAGATGAGATGCACCATAGGCCGTGAAGAGGCCATACCCATCGCTGGCATTCTCTACCCCTCCAGCTCTGCTGGCTGCTCCAGAAGGTGGGTCAGTGGGACTGTGACCCTAAGCCAACCCCCTTTTTCTCATCTGGAGAAACAGCCAGTAACTAAATGCCATCCCAACACACCCTGTGAATAAAAGCATGGATGCAGTTCCCAGGGCTTGGCTAGGTGTGCACAGGAGAGACACTTCACTGCTCCCTTTCAGTGCAGTGTTCACAGCAACCATTTGCCCATATCCATGTCAGTAAAACTGCTTATGTGTTCATTTTCACACCTGGCAACTGCAAGAATTAAATGCACCTTTCCAGGCAGCTTCTCCTTGATTTCCCTGCATGGATGACTTCCTTTGCCCACAGCCAGTTTTCTTATAACCTCTTTTGTAACTCAGAGAGGAAATCATACTTACATCTGCATAGGGGGAAGCAAGGGTCACCCACGAATAACTTAACAGAAAAATAAACCCGGAAAAGCAGAGATTCATTTCCAGAATTTCTTCTCAAATAGTAACTCCTCTTAAAAAGAAGGTCCCAGTAAGTCTAAAGAAAAGCTTCTTAAAATTCAGTTTTTAATTAATTTCCACTTTTCCTAAGGCAGAAAAAAACAACTGACAAAATCCAATAACCTGTAAGGATATAGCCTACGTAACTTGGAGAAACTAGGAACACTCTCAGGCTCCCAAGGTTCATTGTCCAGATTAACATCACCTTGGGACATGACAGGATTGACACTAGCCTCTCCTCAGCAAGAGACAACTGCTGTGTCTCTAATACATCACCCAGAGAAGAGCAATGGAGCTGGTTAAAGGTCTGGAGCCCAAGTCCTGTGAGAAGCACCTGAGGGAGCTGGGGTTGTTCAGCATGGAGAAAAGGAGACTCAGGTGGGACCTTACCACTCTCTACAACCACCTGAAAGGAGGCTGTAGCCAGGTGGGGCTCAGTCTCTTCTCCCAGGCAACCAGCGACAGGACAAGAGGACATGAACTTAAGCTGCACCAGGGGAGGTTTAGGTTGGACATTAGGAAGAATTGCTTCACAGAAAGGGTGATTAGACTTTGGAATGGGCTCTCTGAGGTGGTGTTGGAGTCACCGTGCCTAGGGGTGTTTAGGGAAGACCAGACGTGGCACTGAGTGCCATGGTCTACCTGACATGGTGGTGATTGCCACAGGCTGG